>NDGM010732301.1:0-10008 GCA_002564305.1 Octomys mimax
GTGCGTGCGTGCGTGTGTGTGTGTGTGTGTATGTGTGTGTGTGACAAAACTTGGTGTCTGGGAACTGTTCTTTCAAGCGGATTAAAGCATTCTCTACCTCCCCTTCTGTTGTCCAACAGTCTGTCGGAGTACCTAGGCATACCAGCCTTACATCTGTTACTTTGGGTGTTTTTTTTGTTTTGTTTTGGTTTTTGTTTTGTTTTGTTTTTGTTGTTGTTGTTGTTGTATTTTAGGGAAGTGTCTACAAGGTGTTCAGGATCTCACTACTAGATCAGACTCATAGTGATCCGCCTGTTTGCAGCTTCCCAAGAGATGGAATTACAGGCATGCGCCACCATGGCCAGTCTCAATTGCCATCTCAGCGTGCTCTGGGGGTGGGGCCGGCACGGCCAACATGGCAGGCCCAGGGATGGAACCCTCAGCCCCTGTGCCTGCTTGCAGGCACTTTAATCCACTAAGCTATTTGGCCAGCCCTACATCAGTTACTTTGTATCCTGAAAGTTGTTTCCTTTCCTTGTTTTTGGTGCTCACTTGTCTTCCAGGAACCCCTGCTCCTTGAGGCATCCTTGCACTCAAACCTCAGGCATAGCAGGCCTTTGGCTGGGGTGGACACCCTGCCGTTGGGCCCATCCTATTCCATTTTGGCTCTGCTCTAAGCCTCAGAGTAGTGGTATGAAGGTTTTGGGGTACAGGAGAGGACCCAGAGTGGGCTGTCAGCTCTGGCGCAGGCAGGGAGGCCCAGAGGCCTGCATTTCGTCCTGCTTGGCAAGAGACTCCATTCTGTGTGATCAATTGTGTAACGCTAGCCTGGGAAACAGGGCACCTGCTTGCTCCCTCCCTCAGGTCCTGACAGGCTGAGGACAAACAGGAGGAGCTGGTGGGGCCAGAATGAGCCGTGGAAATGCCCCTGTCATGCCCCATACACGTTCTATCTTGGGCTTCGCTCTCTCTGATTCCAGGGGCTGCCATGTCCTAAGACTCAGCTTAGCCTTCAGAAAATGAATTGCTCCTGGTGAAAATCATTTGGATTCCTTTACAACATAAAGCCTTCTGATGGCCCCCATGGAATCTCGAAGATTAAATGGTGCAAAGGGGTAGAATATGGATCTTCAGTGATCCTTCTACACAATTTTCTGTCCCTTACAATCCTTTTGGGAAAAAAAGGTAGAAATTAATGAATAATCCTACATTATTTTAGAACAATTAATTCATGCAGGGTAATTTTCTTGCCTGTTTCATCTCTTCCTCCAATCTAATTCCTACTCTCCCACTTGCTACGTCTTCTTCTGCTAATGAGTTTGAACTATGTCCTTAAATATTCATGTGTGCTTGTAAAATCCACATGAAAACATGTAACGCTTGGGAGTGTTCATGCCCTTAATTTACATAAGTCACATAGTGTTGTACATCACATTCTGAGCTGCACTTTGTTAACCAACACCAGGACTTTTTAGTGGCTGGAAGTGATTATATGCTGCATTTAATATTTTTTTCAAAAAAGCAAAACATATACAATAGAGCACACGTACTTGAAAGGGCCCATATATGGTCCTCTCTGATACTGGCTCTGTCTCTGCACTGAAGAAATCATCTAAACTAACTTCAAGTAAACCACTTTTTGTTGTTTTTAGTTCATCTCTGTACACTTATCTCCTCTGGTTTGGGCTTTCATGGAAATGAATCATACAAAATGCGCCTTCTGTGACCTGTTCCTTTAGCTCAACATTGTCATAACTTTAGGGTTCATCATGCTGATGGTGACGCTATCATTTATTCATTTCTATTGATGTGAATATATTGTCATGTGACTTTCTTCACAATTTGACTGTCTACCATAGGTGGACATTCAGACTTGTTACTGCTATTGTTTTCTTTCTTTCTTTCTTTCTTTTTTTAACAATAACCAACTTCTTTTATTTTATTTGTACATGTTTTCAGTGTATGTTTACATTCCTCATGTGGAGGTAGGACACATACACGACATCTTACTTCCTATTTTCATCCCCTATCCTCCCCTCCAGGCCCCTCCCTCCACAGCCCCTCCCTTCATTCTTTCTTCCCTTTATCTCTTCAACCCTTTCCCCTTTAAGAAAGATCGTTCTGCTTCCTCTTCTCTCTTACTTTGCTCTTTATGTATAACTTGGTTGATCAGGTAAGAGCAGCCCCCTGACCTCTGAGCTAGTATGTCTGATTTCCTTCACTTGTGCTGCAATGAGCATGCTGACTCGGCTTCTGCGCATAACAGACTTATCTAGGGGATATGTCTTGAGTCAGAATCACAGACCAGAGTAGCCGCGTGGTGTATGAGTGGTAGCAAACTGCTTTCCAAGTTAGTTCACTTGGCCAGTGAGGTAGCTCAGCTGACTAAAGCATCTGCTTAGGCAAGCTTAGCCAAGCGCAAGGACCGCAGTTTGATACCCAGCACCACATGCCACACCAGCTCCACCCCCGGGCGAGCTGAGCCTGCCAGAGTCCAGGGGTAGTGGCATATGCCTGTAATCCCAGCACTGAGCAGCAAGTCCGAGCTGCATGGTAAGACCCTGTATCAACCAAATAAATTAAAAAAAAATTAGTTCACTCACTCCCATGTGGTCCCACAGGCAGTGATAATGGCTTTCTCCGCATCCCAGCTCCACAGCTACATCTACCTTTTCCTTGTTGCTGATCTAGGGGCCATGAAGAAAGAGCCACTGGGGTTCCAGGGAGCTGCATCTCCTTCACTACCATGGCCGGAGTACACTTTCATTGCTCCTTAGGACACTTAAGAGTGGGGTGTGTGTGTGTGTGTGTGTGTGCATGTGTGTACATTTCTATTTGTCTATTTGTTCATTTCCCCTTTAAGTTAAAAGCTGGCCTTTCTTCATGGAACTGTGGGAGTTTTAAGTGTATGTATACATACAGATACGTGTGCGCATGCACATGTGTGCATGTGCGTGTGTGTGTGTGGGCGCATGTGTGTATTCTGGCCAGTAGTCCTTTGTCATGTACATGTATTATAAATATCTTCTTCTTATTTGCCACATTACTTGTAGCTCTGTTATGGTATCTTTATTCAATAGAAGCAATTAGTATTAATTAGGTAGAATTTACCAATTGTGTGACTGCTGTGTGTTGCCTAAAGTAAATTGTTTTGCTGTGGTCCTTAAAATAGCCTTCTATACAAAGCAAATGTTAAAGTGGCACATCACCGTGGCCTTGCTCGTGTTACCTACCTTCTCTGAAACTTCATTTATGAACTGTCTGTGCCTGGGGGGTGGGAGTTGTGAGTTCCACACGATAAATGTGTGGGCAGCTAGCAGAGCACGTCCCATGTATTTCAGCATTTCTCCGTCCCCTGGTGGAGTCCTCGGTGTGCACCTCAAGGCTGTTAGAGTCATGTAAGTCAATTTCATCTTTCATTCAGTCATGTCAGTTACATGCTACACATTTGGTGAAGTGTTTTATTTACAAAACCCCTGTATGGTAAATAGTAGTAACATTGCACATATGATGTAAATGAAGCTTAGGAAGAATAAACTATTTTCCTTGGGTAGCACAATCACTAAATGGCAGAAACCTTATATTCCCTTTCTGCCTTTCTATGAAGTGCCTTATGAATGATCTGTGTTCACCTCAGAAGCCTGTAGCTTGGGGAAATAAATTGTATCTGTAAGTGTTCAGTGTGTGTTTGAGGCTGTGACAAAAGAAGAAGGCGAAGGTGGGACCAGGGACGTTCTGCTTTTTGCATTGCAGGGCTGGGACATGGTTTGCTGCCTCTGGCCTCCACTCCCCACCCTGAAGTAGAATCTCTCACGCCGCCTGTTGCCTACAGGACTGCTTGGACCCCACAGCCCTCGTGATTTGCTTCTACTTAATCAACCACACTTCTCCTCTCCCAGGTATTGGAGCACTATTCTGATCACAACACACCAGAACCCACAACACACTCTGACACACAATACTCCAGAACTCATAGGATACTGGAATCCACAAGGTCCTGGAACCCACAACAAACTGGACCCTGGGGATGATCATCCTGTCAGAACCTTAAGTTACCCAGAACACATGAGCCAACAGGAGTCAAAACTCTATCTTTCCAGACAGTAGAAACAGAATCTCCCTCCACCACTCAAGCTGCCCGACAACTAGGCTACTAAGTAGCCACTTGCTAAAGCTAACACTCCTTAGGCATCCAGTTTCCGACCAGATGAGTTATGGTATGTGAACACTGGGTTCTCTCACATCACTGCATGTTAGATCTCGAGGGACCTCAGCAGTCACCAACACACCTCCACAGCACTGCAGGAAGGGAACCAGATTCAAAGACTGTTCATAGGAGTGGATCCCTTTGCCTCATCTGCACATCTTTGGCTGATGGACATTAAATGGTTAGGTTTCTTTCATTTATTAAATGAAAAAAAAAGGACAATCCTGGGCTAGCCAAATAGCTCAGTGGATTAGAGCACCTGCAAGCAGGTTCAATCCCTGGGCCTGCCGTGCCAGCCTTGCCCCCAGGGCATGTGGAGACGGCAATTGAGACTGGGCGTGGTGGTGCACACCTGTAATCCCAGCACTTGGGAGGCTATAAATAGGCAGATCACTATAAGTCATTTCTAGCAATGAGACCTTGAACATCCTGTAGACCCTTCCCTAAAAATACAAATAAATAAATAGTCCATACCCTTTCTGCATTATAGGTTTTCTGACAAAAAATTAAATGGCAGACCCAATGATGGCCTATTTTATTTCAAGTATACATGTAAGAGAAAAATCTAAGAGAGAAAAAGAAATTGTAAGAGAAAAATGTTTACTGGGTATATAAAGGATTTTAAAAGTTTAATTATAAGTAATTTTTTCTTCAAGATACAAAACACATAGATAGTAGCTGTTTGAACTTTTTTTGCATTGTGCCCAGATGAGGATTAGGAAGCAAATATACAAAGCATGCAGCAGATTCCTCTAAAAAGCAGAACAAAGGCGCTGGGGACTCCCAGCTACAGCTGTGTCTACACGGAACATAAGGGCCACTATGCTGCCCTACACACACCTAGGGAAGATGCTACTGATCAGCAAAAGTTCTCTTCCTAAACGAGCATCTCCACAACTTTAGACTCCTTGACACAACCTTCCCAGAAGCCAAGATTATTTCTTGAAAGTTCTTAATACTGTGGAAAAACAAGTTCAAGGCATACTCCATCATAAATTCTTGTAAAAAAACTTGCTTTGGTTACCTTTTGCTGTTGAACTTGCCACCTCCTCACAGACACAGGACTTTTGTAGGTGGCTGTGGTGTTGCCTCTGATGAATTAGTCTGGGCCTACATCTGCTGCTGCAGGTAGCTAGCGGCACCGCACTCCCACGTGGGCAGCCAGGGCTGGCCATGGCTAGGTGCCTCCGTTCTCTAGGCTTCTTCACCTTCTGTGAGGCCAGACTGCTTTCCTTAGATGGCTTCTCTGGGCAACAGAGCGAGGATGCAAAGGCAGGAACAGCAAGGCCTTGTGCAGCTCAGCTTCAGGATGCACAGGACTTCACCTCTGCCTACAACTGTGGGTAAGTCCAAGTCATTAGGATGCCCAGATTCAAGGGCATGAAATGAGAAGCTCCATTGCTGGGTAAGGAAGGACAGCACAACCACACCAGGAAGAAGAAAGGCACACACCCTGAGATGGAAGGAACCTAGGGCCGTTACACAATCTGTTAGCGTCTTCCCTCTTACACAAATTATTCATACTCTTTTCAAAAGCACAATGTACTCATTTCCAAAATAAGACTTTCAGTAGTCTTCTACCAGTGCTTAGCATGGTGGTGAATGCCTGTAATCCTAGCACTCTGGGAGGCTGAGACAGGATGATCGCAAGTGTAAGCTCAGCTTGGGAAACTCAAGCGATTTAGCAACATCCCTGGTATCATGAAAGAAAGAGAAAAGGAAAAGAGACAGAGACTGGAAGAAAAAGAAAAAAGAACAAGAAGAAAAAGAAGGAAAGAAGAAAGGAAAAGGGGAAGAAAAGGGAAAAAGGAAAGAAGTGGTGAGGAAGAAAAGAAAGGAAAGAAGGAAGAAAGAAAAAAAAAAGAAACAAGGAGGAAAGAAAAGCAAGAGGTCTCATTCCAAAAGTTTCCCCATTGCTTCAGTACAGATTATCTAAAACTTAGATAGCTAGAACAATAGCCAGAATTTATTTTCTCATTCACTTCTATTGCCCCAAAATTCAGAAGATTCGATCCTTCTGTATCAATTTATTTCATGAAGTTTGGGTTAAAATATCAGCCAGAGTTGTACCCTGAAGACGTCCATGGCAGTGGGGCATGTGATTTCTATGGTTTCCCCACTTGGCTGGCCTTGGATAGTTTTTACCATTCCCTCCCAGTCTATCTCACAATGTGGAAGCTAACTTTCCCCATAAAAAGGAAAAGAGACGTCATTTGTAATCTTGTCTTGGAAAACACCAACAGGTGAGAGAGGACTTCAAAATATCATAAGGTACAGTTCTGGAAAGTGGTTACTACAGAGACTGTGGCATCAAACGTGAAACTCAAAATGTCACGTTCCACCTTGGGATTTTGGGGTTAAATATGACTGAGGCTCGTTGTACCTGGTCTTCAAGGAAGGCACCTCCTGAAGAGCAGAAATACAGACTTTTGAATTTCATTTTATTCCAATATGGAAACTTACCTACAAGACACGTGAAAGTTGCCAATGGATAGCAACACTGACATCCAGGCTCCCTACTGTGTAGCCGGCAAATGTCCCTTGGCTAGGGACAGCGGTGGATTCCCTCTTCTCCTCTTCACTCTAACACCTCCCTGTTGAAGAGATCCCTTCTATTTCCAGAGGAAATGGCTCGCGCCTGTATCTGAGGTTTCCCCAAGCTCTGCTACTTTCTACATCTCATGCCCCTCTCCATTTGTAGCATCTCTAGTTCTTTCAGCTCCAATTACCAAAATTCAGGTATCAGTGTTGTTGGCAGTATAAAATGTCTTTTAAAAGAAATCATGGGTTTCTTATGAATCTTTTCCCCCAGAGCTAAATCTGTAAGTTCTCTCGGAACAGGTCTCTTTCTACTTTAGAAAATTCAGACTTCTTTGAGAGGACATCACCAAGGAAACCTCTATGTCTAAAAATGACTCAGTGCTTAAATCCTGTGGACCTTGGTGAAAGGTATTGGTATCACATCCTTAACTTGATTTGACCTTGTTAAATAGCCCTTATTGGTTAGGGACAAAATATAAAGCAGTTTTACTTTCCAGCTGAGTAACGCCTGTCCTTTCACATTTTCTCCAGATTCTCTTGCAAATGTTGCAGTTCTTTAGCTACCCTCATCTCGCCTCCCACACCCTTACACGCAGCCGGAAATGCCACTTGGTATTTTCATCCATCTGCTTCAATATCTCCTTAGCCAGATTAATTGTGTCCACTAGGTACACTTTCTGTTATCCAAATTACTACAGTCCTGGCCCAGTACACCAGCAATTGCCCCCCTTTTCTGCCTTGTACAGCGATTCCCTTTCTGGTCCTCCAGTGTCTATCACCATCTCATTAAAATTTTAGTACATGTGCTGCTGAAGCGAGCACCACCATCTCATTCCAAAGCCAGCGCCATGCAGTTGAGATTCCCTGATGAGAGCCTCACACTTCTAGTTACTGATTTACGTCAGTTTTTCTTTGCCATAGAACATATCATCTAAGAGTGGCTTACAGCAGCCACTGAAATTGCTGTCAACAACTTCCCTCCAGCATATGCTTTGATTAGGTGGCTCCTTTGATGGTTTTCGGAAGGCTTCACTCCTCCAAGTGCAGTCTGCTGGTACACAGGGTGGCCTGGAAGGTCTGCTTCGGTGTTGTGTGCCCAGTATTTGATGCTGGATGTCAGCTAGGAATAAATAAATATTTGGAGGCTAGAGGAAATTATGCCCCTCGGGACATTTAGAGGGTATAGGCAGCTTTGATTGTCATGCATGATGGCACCTTACACATCAGCCTGTGACAGCGCTGCTTCATCTGGCCTCAAGTGTCAATGCTGCTGAGACAGGGAACCCCTTGACAACTGCTTCGGTATGCATTATCTTCTTTAATTGTCACAATGATTCTGTTAAGAGAAGTGTAATCCTCATTATTTACAAATGAGAAAAGTGAGGCTAAAAGAAGTTAAGTAACTTCAACTGGATCCCACATGAGGACAGGGTGGACTTGGGCCTCAGTACCTACATGTCTGAACCCTAAATATCACTATGGAAGTGTTTATTCCCCTTTGCTTATTGGCCATCACAGGAGATTGGACTTTCTAAATATTGAAACCTGACTCCGGCACCCATCTAAACTTTTTATTGTTTATTTCTTCTTTGGGCCTTTTCTTTCTAGTTTAGCTGCTTTTCCCAGCCCAAGGCAGGGATCAAATGCTAGTGCTCTCCTGAGGACCCACAGTCACAGGGCTGCAAAACTGAGTAAAGGAGCTCGAGGAGGAGAAGGGCTGGAGGCGCGCAGGGGTGCACTTGGGCTGCGGCATCTGCACAGCCCCTCCAGCAGCTTCCAAGCAGGCTGTTCAGGGGAGATGGAGGGAGGGAGGGAGGACTGCGTGTGCCAGGTCCTGCCGATTTCCTCAACACCGCTGCTCAGCATGTACTTTCCAGAGCTTTCCTGCCCCACACCCAGGGCTGCACACCCAAGCCTCTCTAGCAGTTGTTTACAAAGATGGATCTCATGCCAAGCTCAGTATGCGTGAGTCCAGAAGCCCTGGGAGACATTAATGACGCTGGGCCTGCTGTCCTTGGTCTCTGGAAGTTTAGTTCTGTGGATCACACAGAGCTAGGCAGCAGCAGCTGTGCAGCAAGGCAGCTACTCCGGAGTTAAGAGGCAGGTGGCACCAACACTGGAGTGAAATTCTTCTGGTTTGGAGGGGCTAGAAGCAGGAAACTCAAATCTAACTGGCTAAACAAGTAAGGAAAACAATGTTATTGGCCCGCATACCTGCGAGTCCAAATGATCAGCATATTCAGATTTGACTTATTTTAGTGAATTAGTTCAGTGCCACTGCCCCTGTCTCTGGGCTGTCATCCTCCGCGTGCTAGTTTTGTTACTGGTGATACAACGACAGCAATTCTACACCGCTGACAAATATACCCAGGACCACCTACGAATACCCAAAGCAAGAAGTGAGCTGTCTCTCTATTTAGTGCTCTTCTTCGAAATAAAGAAGCTTTTCCTAAAGGGCCCCTCACCTCGGCAAATACATGCCTTTGAGACTCTTGTTTCCGATTTAAGGACGCATCGATTCCTTGGCAATCCCATTACAGAGATTTTAAATATTTTGCTTAGCTGAAGCTCAGGCTCCTGAAGCGATAAGAAACAGGGATCACCATGAATACTCAAACCAACCCGAGCCCCCCCCCCAGGCACACCAGGCTAGCCCTCCCAGTGCCTGGCAACCACAGAACCCAGGTGGGAGGAAAGTGAATTTGACCTTAAAAAAGAAACCTCACCATCACCCCGGGGGCCAATCTTTGAAAGCCCCTAAGAAAGTAAAGATCAAGCTGCTGTCTGCATGTCTTTGTAGACAACCATTGTCAGCAGAATCCTTACTCCTTTCAGGCAAAGTGTGTGTCAGCCAAACTACACAGCTCCCCACCCACCCCCACGCCTGCCTTTTGCTGTCCCTCTTCAAGCTTATCTCAAAAGCACTCCTTGGTGTTTCAGAGTCAGCAAAGCCAGGCTGCAGGCAACGAAGGCTTTTAATTAGTGGGGATGTTAGAAATCTAGATTGGAGTTTCCTGAGGTGGATGCCGGCAGTCCCGGTGGCTCTGCTGAGCTTTCTCACATGCAGCTTTGGAGGGCAGGAAGGAAGAGCTGCACAGTGATCCCCTAGACACTCCGTACCCACCCGACCAAAGCAGCACTGGCCTCATTTGTTTCACGCAGTTCCAGTCTTGCCTCAAGATTAATTTTCTTTTATAGAAAGATTCCTGGAACTTAACAAAAAAGGGGATACAGATGAATGTCCATTTTGTATCCATGTATTCAAAGTGGTTAGGATAGAT
>NDGM010732517.1:0-10560 GCA_002564305.1 Octomys mimax
TTTTTATAAGAAATTCATTTCTTAGCTTTTAATTTTCAGATAATTTTAGTCATACAGAACAGTTAAAAAACAAATAGTATCAAAATTCCTATAGATGCTTGCCCCAAGTCTCCTAAGGTTAGTATCTTACGGAACCAAAGAATAACTTTCAAAACCAGCAAATTAAGGCCAGCCAAATAGCTCAGCGGATTAATGGCGCAGGGGCCTGGGGTTCGAACCCCGGGCCTGATGTGCCGGCCCCGCCCCTGGGCGCACTGAGACAGTGATTGAGACTAGGCGCGGTGGCGCGCCCTGTAATCCCAGCTCTTGGGAGGCTGTAAACAGGCGGATCACTAGGGGTCTGATCTAGCAGTGAGACCCTGAACACCCTGTAGCCCTTTCCCTAAGATTAAAAAACAAACAAAGGAACAAAAAACCCAAAACCAAAAAACAACCCAGCAAATTAACATTGGTGCAATTCTGTTACACAAACTACAGAGCTCACTTGAGGCCACCAGTGATTCCACCAGCCTCCTCTTCTGGTTCTGGGATCAGCCCAGGACCGCCCTGCGTTTAGACGTGGCGTCTTTCTGGTCTCTCCAGGCAGGGCTGGCCTTTCTTCCGTGACCTTGGCACTTTGATGAGCCTGCTGAGTTAGTTTTGTAGCCCGTTTCTCGGTGTGGGTTTCTCTGATGTTTTCTCCTGATGAACTTGAGCTTTTGCATTTCTGGCAAGAACACCCCCGGAGCGCCGATGCCTTCGTCTCCGTGCATCCTACCGAGGGGCTCGTGATGTTCTGCATCTTATGATGGCTTTTTTAGGCATGTGAGTTAAAGAATCGTGGTGATTAAGTGATTCCCTTGAGGCCCACGGTTTTCAACCCGGCAGACCCGTGAGCCACAGCCCACTGCTCTTGGGGGCAGGAAGGATTCACAGGTCTCAGGAATGCAGGGTTGGAATCTTGGTGACAGATCCTGACCACGCTGTTGTCTTCTGCGACGTGAACTAAGCCAAGGAGATCCCTGGACGAGGACTTGGTGCTCCTAGGCCACCTGCTGTGCAGCAGGTGTATCGCTGCGGGCCAGGCGGGCAGGGTGGGGTGGGGTTGGGCTCACATACTCCAGGTGCAGGCGAGCTGTGCTCAGCTGGGCTGGCCGAGGCTGCAGAGGAGTGTGGGCCCCGCGTGGCCAAATCTTCTAATTAACTTTTAGAAGAGGATCAGTAGTTTATAGTCCCGGGTGCAGTAACCTGATTACCACATACTGGACACGAATTGAAAACAACCAGAGCGACACTGTATGGACCGAGCAACACATGCTTCTTGCTGGGTGTGGCTCCGTCATCATCTCTGGAAAAAGCAGAAAGCTGGAGAATGAGTTTTGGGATGGAGGAAGGGGAGGAGAGAGGGGAGGAGGAAGATGAGGAGGAGAAAGAGGAGGAGGAGGAGGAAGAGCAGGGGCAAGAGGAGGAGAAGGAAGAGGAGGAGGAGAAAGAAGGAGGAGGAGGTAGAGGAGGAAGAGAAAGAGGAGGAGGAGAAAAAGGAGGAGGAGGAAGAGGACAAGGAGGAGGAGGAAAAAGAGAAGGAGCAGAAGGAGGAGGAGAAGGAGGAAGAGGAAAAAGGAGGAGGAAGAGGAGGAGAAGGAGAAAGAGAAAGAGGAGGAGGAAGAGGACAAGGAGGAGGAGGAAAAGGAGAAGGAGCAGAAGGAGGAGGAGAAAGAGGAGGAGGAAGATGAGGAGGAGGAGAAAGAGGAAAAGAAGGAGGAAGAGGAGGAGGAAGATGAGAAGAAAGGAGGGAGAAGATGAAGAGGAGGGGGGAAGAGGACAAGGAGGAGAAGGAGGAAAAGGAGAAGGAGCAGAAGGAGGAAGAGAAAGAAGAGGAGGCGAAGGAGGAGGAGAAAGAGGAAGATGAAGAGGAGGAGCATGAGGAGGAAGAGAGAAAATCAATCTCCAAGACTCAAAGTTCAGCCTAAATGAAGTCTGGTGTAGCAGGACAGGGTAGCCCTCCAGGGAGTGAGAGGAACTAGGGCTGGCCCCCAACACCAGTTAGAAAGGTGAGGAGCGGGATAGCAGGAGTCCCAGAGGGCATGCTTTCCTCTCCACTACTAGCAAAACACTAGTAGTCAGTGGGCTTCACTGACATGGCCATGGGAGCAAGTGGGGGTCAGTGAGCTGGAAGAGGGGGTGTGACGTATGAGATGTGAGTTTAATTATGGTGAATGTTTGAAGTTTTAAGCCATTTATTATGAGCCACAATGCATTGCCACTGATCCTTCAAGTACCCCCCACACTGTGGGGGATTGCCTCTGCCACTTTCTGCAGCAGTGCTGGAAATCCTGTTTTGAGGCATGATCAAGAATACGGTGAATGCTGCGGCCGAGCGCCGCCCAATGGAGAGACAAGCTCGTAAAAATATTAGCGTGCTCTCACCCACCTCCCTCAGCAGATCCAGCACTGTGTGGCTTCCGGCTCCTCTGCGGGTCAAAGTAACGAGGCAGGTAAATGCTTTAGAGTTGATTTAGGACCCTGAACAGCTGGAGCAACTGAAGACGGGAAAGAGGGTTCCGAGGTTGCTTCAGAAAGCGCAGGGAGCGGGTGGAAGCGGGGTGCTTTGAAGGGGCTGAAAGGCAATATGGGTTTTGCTGTGACAGTTTAAAAAACAGCATTTGCTGTGCTTCTTCTCAATCACACTTGTAGGAGCCCTGGATGTCACCGTAAGAGGCAGGGGCCCGTCCTTCTTTCTTCCATTCCTTCCTCGGGCTGCTTGCAATGCAGATACAATGAATAATTACAAACAGCCATCTCGGGCCGCCCAGTGATGGGTGAGGGGCAGTGGAGCATCTAGACAGGAGACCGGGGCTCCGGTGACCACAGAGTCACCAGCCCAGTCCTGAACTTTTTACCTCAAGCTTTATTCTTACAAAAGAAAAATGAATTTCTATCTTGTTCGAGTCACTGACATCTTAAGGGGGGTTTTGTTTGTATTCAGGTTGGGTGTGAAGTGAGAAAGTGTCATCCATGGGAGCAGTGGTGCTAGCGATCGGGCCACAGCAAGGGGAAGCTGGAAAGCCTGCCTGCAAGTGAAAGGCGACCGTGCCGTAGGACACCGGGAGGGCGGGAGAGGGAGAGCACTCATGCATGTGACGTCTGTGACAATCCACGGTGCTGTTAGGCTGCTGTATTTTATTGTTAGTTGTCACCACTAACCCCTCACTACTGTGGCTTGAATGTGCCCCCCAAATCCGATGCGTTGGAACCTCAGGGCGGCAGCATCGCAAGGTGAGCTCCTGCGAAGGTGCGCTCAGGGTGGGTGTGCGGCATTTGCCGCAGCCCTGGCTCGAGTGCACAGAGAGCAGGTTGCTGTGCAGGAAGGCTGCTCCTCGCGAAGCAGCTGGAGGCCCTCGCTGGTGCAGCCGCCTGACCAGAGGCTTCCAGCCTTCAGAGGCATGAGCTAAAGCAGACCTCTCTTCTCTAGAAGTTACCCTTTTCTAGGTATTCTACTATAGCAACAGCAAACGGCCCAAGACACTTACTGTGCCAAATTATAAGTTAAATTTTATCTACAGAATGTGTGTATAGCTCTTTCAGTCCTTCTTTCTGCGGTCTTGTGCAGCCTAATTGCTGCGAGACCAGCACCGGGTATGCACCCAAGGATAAGACCGTTAAGAAGTCCGCCATACAGGGCCGGGGATATAGCTTAGCAGCATAGTGCAAGGTCCTGAGTTCGATCCGTAGTACCAAACATAAAATAAACATAAAAATAAAAAAATAAAATAAGTCCATCGTTTGAGGCTCAGTCCAGGCTGCCCGCGGCAGGGACATTTCCCAAGCGAGTGTCTCCATCTTAATGTGCTCCCCAAGGTTTATATGAAGCTGCATTACTGTGTGAGTTGTGCTGTTCCCAGCAAAGCGGTCAGGAATCGATCCTGGGAGCCCGGCGAGGACGGATCACCCTGCCCCATCTAGACCTGCTGGTGCCGCCCCAAGGCCTCCAGCAGAGCCCAGGTGAAGGGAGATGGTCTTAACGGACCGAAGAGCACCAGTGTTGGCAGCGCAGATATCAATGGACTAAAGAAAACTGTCTCTTAGGAGAGAAATAGTGAAGTGAGCATCATACTTTGTGCAGCATGCTGAGTGTGCCTGCCAGCAGTGGGTTGGGCTGATTCAACCTACCGAAGCTCGAGCTGGCACCCTGAAAATGAATAACAGGGAACACACTGGAGAGGGGAGACCGCATGTATAACGCGCACAGGTTGCAGTGCTCTCAGTGGTTTGTGCCACCCCCGGCAGGCTTGGAGCCCCCCCCTTGTAGGCAAGGGGGGCTACTGTGCACCCACCTGCCTTGTGGAGCTCACCCAAAGCAGTGAGATCGGCTCTCCCAGTGCACGCTGTCCCATCTAAGCAGAGCCTCTGAGAGGCAGCAGAGCGGCTGACCACCTCTCAGTAGCCATGCGGTGAATCAGCTGGGGCCCTGGAATGGACAGTGGAGAGAAGACAGAACAGCCGCGCCGCATGGGAAATACGGAGGAGCAGGGAGCGCCCTTCCCTGCACTCGGCCACAGGATGTGGGGTCGTTAGGCCAGCGGGACCTGACCCCCTCCGACGACACTGGCTGACTCCTAGAGCCACTTCATCTGGTGGTCGGTTCATTTAAATAGAAGGCCATTTTGCTCACTTTTCCTAACGGGATTTTTAACTTAATTTTTCAGCTCTTTGAAACCCTTTCTGAATTTGATCCATTCCCTGCTTGTGGATGCCTTTTTCTCTCCTGTCTGCTGGAAAAGCTTTCTGGAATGTATTTCCGCCAGTAAATATTTTCAGACCTGTAGAATTTTGAGCAGGATTTGCCAAACCCATCCATTTTTATTACTTTTGTCTCCTTGGCTTCTCTTCTTGTGCCTTGTATGCCCAAGTGTACTTCTTGAGCTAAACCAAATTAATATGTTGCCCACGTTCTCTGCTGTTTAAGCAGGTATTGGCATGTTGGCAGCGAGGGTGACAGCGCAAGATAGATGGGTTCGGGATTATATTGGATTCTGCTCTATTTTATTTTTCAAGATATTTAATTCATAACATAATTTTGGGATGATGAGACACAATGATCATATAACATTACCACCAGCTGTATTTATTACTAAATTATAAAACTTTGCAGCAAATGTCACTCGACAAGCTGACAAAGAGTCATTAAAGTGTTCGGCACTCATTCAGTCAACCCATGTTTACCTAGTGCCTCCCAAATACAGGGATACGGCGAGGAATAGAACAAGTGGCTGTGCCCGTGAGGGGCCCACCAGGACAGGTGGGAGGGCACTGAGTCGTGATCCCAAGCAGGCTCTGGGGACACTCCTGTGACGGGGTGGTTTACTTCACCCACCAGCCTCAGTCTATCTGTAAAATGGGAACAATCATCATACTTATGGCTGTATAACAAATGACCCAACTCATATGTCAGGTGACACTGACTGGCAGGGAGGAGACACGAGGAGGGCCACCTTGTTGACATTGTCGGCCATTTAGTTCTGGGTGCAGAGGGAGCAGAGGATGCCCAGAAATCTGTGGAGCACAGCATGACAGCGCAGGAGAAGACAGAGAAAGGGTGGTGGCAGGCAGCGGGAAAGGGTGGCTTGCTTGGTTCTCAACCTTGGTGTCCACTGGCGAAGAGACAATGAAAATAATGCTGACGTCTCTAGAGAGCTGGGACAACCAGGGAGGAAGTCTTGGAAGCGCCAGGCTGGCACAGAGTGCAGGACGCAGGCCGAGGAGCTGGACTCCAGGGAGAAGAGGGGCTGCGCTTTCGGGGCAGGGAAGCATCCTGGGATGAGAGTGGGAAGATGCTGAGGAGCCTGAGGACGAGGGGTAGAGTGCAGCAGCTGTCAGCTGCCAGGGCCCGGGTTGTGCAGGGGCCAGGGCTCAGAACACGGCCCCAGAGTGGAGAAAAGGCGAGCAGCCCGAGGGAGGCTCCAGTCCCATTGCTCTGGACCTGCTCCAGGGGCGGTGGAGCCTGCAAGCCATGGGACGTCGTGGGGGGCAGAAGTGCCCTCTCCTCCCCTGGCTGTTTGGAGATGGCATTCAACGCCCCCAGGCCCACAATCCCAGGCCCATGATTGCTAACTAAGAAGCCTGCATCTGTGGCTCCAGCTTCGCACCAAGCCCTTGAGCTACTGTGGGTCAATCACCATGAGCCTGAGAGGACCCAAGGATAACCTGGCTTCCCCGGCCTGAGCTGGCAGCCGCCCGGGCCACTGCATCGCTCGCCTGTCCCTCTCCCCAGGGGCGCGGGTGCAGGCTTTCCGCATCTGTACACACTTTGCACGAGAATGAGACCGACCCGAAGTGGGCTCAGCACCTTGGTTTGTGTGGAGTCCTGCGAAGCTTGGCCGCTGGCCAGGAGCCGGGAGCACATGTTCCACCCTGGAGCATCATTCGCGGTGATCCCTCTGCCTACTGGAACCGCCTTCCTTCTCTTCCTTTTTTCTTCCCTCTTTCCACCCCTTTCTCCCTCCCTACTCCTCTTTCCTGGGCATTGAAATCAGGGAGGGCTGAGATACTTTTTGAATTTTTTTATTTTGAAGCTGGGGATATAGCTCAGTGGCTTGAGTTTGTTCAGGCTGGCCTTAGAGCTGCGAGCACACTTCTTTGGTCAGACAATTGTGGCCGGCTCAGTTCTCCCGGGGATCGAACCGCAGTCCCTGCGCTTTGCCTAAGCTTGCTTAAGCAGGCGCTGTAGATTGCTGAGCTATCTCGCTGGCCCTGTTGAGATATTTCTACTTATTCTTTAAAATTTAACCCAGTAGCTTCTCCTCCAGGAAGCCCTCCTCTCTGCACTGTCCCTTCGCCCTGTGCTGTAATTCCCCTTGTAAACTGACTGTCTCCCCCCTAGATTGTAGGCCCTCTGTATCTTCTACTCGTCGCAGCCCCGCCCCCAGGGCGAGTTCCGCGCTCTGCAGTAAATGCCGCAGAGTGACTACATGTCCAAAGGTCCAAAAAACGGTTCAAGGGCGCCCCAAAGAAGCAAGACCCACGCTTCCGGTGGGCGGCAGGCTTTGAAGGCAGAGCAGAGCCGGAAGGCAGGGGCTTCCAAGGCTCCTTTGCAGTGAAGCCGCCTGCGGGGCAGCTGAGCCACTTGATTTGGTGGCTGAAGCGACGACGGCCTCGTCCTGCACTGTCCGTGCTCAATCCGACCCTTGCTACTCTACCAGCTGGGGAGCCGCAGGCAGGGGCTTCTCGACCCCAACCCCAGCGCTCCCCTGGGGGGAGCGGACGCGGATGTGCTGCACCCCTTCCCAACCGCAGAGGGCCGGACAGGGCTGGGGCTCCTGGAGCAGCTTCGGAGGGGCTTTCCCAGGGGCGCAGAAGCGCCAGCAGGCTCCGGCCTGCCCCGCGGTGACCTCTGAGCTGATGCGATTGGAGTTCTCCCTCCGCAGAGGCGGCTGTGGGGCGCCAGGATACAGCGCTGAGCCCCAGGGGAGAGGTTCCCACCATGACACACTGCGCCCCTGGAGGCTGAGGCAAGGAGGAAGGTCTCGGATCCTGGGAACTGTTGGGGTTCGTGGTGGGGATGTTTTGGGGGCTGCATGGGCAGATGTGGACTGTGACCTCCACATTCTCTGCCAGAGGCAGCTGCCTTTAACTACTTCCGGCCTAGGAGCCAGGCGGGAGCTGGTGTTAACTGGGAGACAGGTGTCACAAGTGAGATAGTGGTTGCTATCAGCTCAGGCCTTAGCCTAGGACTCCACGAGCTTGGGTGTGACTGCGGGGAAATCACCTCGTTGTGCATCCGTTTCTCCATCTGTGATATGGAATTGCAAAGTAGCACCCTCAGATTGTTCCTCATACGGGGTCAGCACGTACAGTTCACGGCCACCTCGACAGCCCGGGAGGCTTTTTAATCAGCGACAGTAGTCTTTTCTGAAAAGCCAACACAGTCCCCAAGCTCTGATCAATCAGAGCTGGCACTTAGGAAAAATCACACAACTCGCCCTTGGCCTTGTACTTACCAGAGCCAGGGCTTCAAGCTGTGTCACTTCTTTAGCCTTGTTTAAGAAGGAAGGACCTACGGGGATTGCACACAAGCGTGTGCCAGCTTTTGGCACACTAGAGAAACGTGTGCCGCCTGATACATTCGTAAATAAATGCGCTTGTATTTCCTGCCATCACTTAGAGCGAGGCAGTGCACCTGGGGCATTTTATCTGCAGAGTCCAACGAGCTAGGCATCACTAGATACTTACATAAATCTTTCCCAGCTCAAAGGACTACCTGGCTAGAAGCTAAGCTCTGGTCTAGATTTTCCTGAGTAGGCAACTAACAGCTTGAATGCTCATCTCTCTAGAAATTTCCAAGGCCAGGTAATAAGAAACTGGTCCTTGATGTTTGGAAAGAATAGAGCATTTTAGGCATTTTCTTACAGCAAAGATTGGGAGGATGATAATCCTGAAGCTCTGAGAGCTTGAGGCAGAAGGGCCTCGGATTCCTGCTTGGCACAGGAGCGGGGAAGGGGTCTTCTGTGGTCTGTTTCTCTAAAATAGGGACAGTCTTAATCATGGTGATTCCTCCCTTTCTCTTGACCTCGTTGTCTTACGCTTCAGCATGACCTGCTCTCTCCATCCCTAAATTTACTATGTGCTGTGGTCTGAATGTTAATCCCCCGAGTTCGTGAGTCAGGAAGTCAGTCCTCACGGACCTATGCGCACGCGACTTCCCAAGGAGCCTTTGGGAGGCGCTTAGGTTTAGAGGAGGTCATGGGTTCAAGAAGACGGAGCGAAGCCAGCCTTGGCAAGCTTGTTCTGGCTGGCCATGCCGTGTCCTCTGCCATGCTGTCATGCAGCGAGGACACCCTCGCCAGATGCCGACCCCTGCTCCTGGACTTCCCAGCCTCCAGAGCTGCTTGCTAGCTACACCTCCATTCTCTATAAAATACCAGTCTACAGTGTTCACTTAGCACAATGGAAAACAGACTGCGGCACTCGGAGGGTACCTGTGGCTCTGTCTCTGCTGTCCGTGCCCTGGCCCACCCCTCCAGCTGCCTGCAGCTGGAGCCACATGCCCGTCCATCACTGCTTCCTTTGGTCCATTCTGTACACTGGGGTTAGAGAAATCTTTTTGAAATGCATCGCATTACTCTCCTGATTGAAACTCTCCCATTTTCTGCCGGCACTTAAGAGCTGGAATTCCTGCTATGCCTGGAGCTTTTGGCCTTTTCATGTCTCATTGACTTCAACTCCTATCCGCCTGTCCTCAGGACTTACGATCAGCCGCTGCTGCTTTCTTTGAGCTATTCAGACGTTCAGTCATTCACCTGTACGATCCCACTTGCTATTCTCTCAGCTAGCACTTTCCCTGACCCCAGGATCTTGTCATTCTCCTTGCTGCTGGAAGCCACTTCCCCAGGGAGACCTTCCCTGGTCAGCCCGTGACACAGGACCCGCGCCATTCTCCAGGCGCCGTGCTCTCCATTACCTTCGTCCTGTAGCCAACTTAGTTGCTTATCAGGTATATCTCCTCCCCCAATGCCATTCCCCTGAGGCACGTTGGCTGTCTCCTTCTCCCTGTGTCCCTCAAGCCCAGAGCAGTGCTTATGCACAGGGTAAGCACCCAAGAGCTATCAGTTAAATGAATGGAAAAGATAAATGACTTACTAACGCAGCTCCTCCGGCCTGCGGCACACACCCAGACACAGAGGTGGCCATCAGTGACACTGAGTGGCTACATGGATGCCAGCTGGACTAATGTTGGATGTGACATTAGTTAGGTTGTGTTTGCCTCAGTGCTTATGGTATGGTGACTATTCTTCAGAGCAGTGCCCAGGATGCCTGTGACAATGAAGTGAAGCACAAACTGCAAGACAAAGCAGCCCATGTGGGGTGCTGCCTGGCACCCTCTGTTCCCCTGGACCACCTCGTGCATACCTGCCAGCACAAACAAGTGGCTCAGGCCAGCAGCCACTGGGGGAGAGAGTATCACCAGGGCTTGGCTAAAGCAGGAAAATTAACACTCTGAACATGCGGGCATGCCGTGTTCCTGCGAGAACACACCTCACAGGTAGACAGACACGAAGTCAGCATTTTAAAAATGCTACCGCCTGATCCCAGTGCGAGACCTCAGCTTGATCTTCTCTCTTTCTCGTCCGTGCAGGCGGGTGCCCACTTGGCGCTTGGCTGCCTGGTGTTGAGTGCACAGGCAGCAGCTGCCCTGGCGCTCCTGTCTTTGTGGTGCAGCACTCTGCGGAAGGAGGATGGTTGGGGGTGGGGTAGAGCAGCTTGTGTCTTGGTTACTTTTTTCTCATTGCTGGCACAAAATAGCCAACGCCCAAACTAAGGAAGGAAAGATTTGCTTAGCTCGTGGTTAGCAGAAGTTTTGGTCCACACTTGGCTGGCTCCATGGCAGAGTGGCACAGGGCAGAAGGCAGACGTTCACACCAGTGGAATTAGCAAAGAGCAAAGGGAGGAGCAGTGGCGGCAGCACCCAGCAAGTCTCCCTTCCTTGCATTGTATTCAGGCCTTTGTAATGTTCCAGAGACTCAGGGCAGGTGTAGCACTCACACCCATAATCCCAGCAGCACTCACACCCATAATCCCAGCAGC
>NDGM010733294.1:0-14301 GCA_002564305.1 Octomys mimax
AGAGAGAGAGAGAGAGAGAGAGAGAGAGAGAGAGAGAGAAATACAGACATGCACACCATGCTTAGCTACGGGTGACTTTTTTTTTTCTGTATTTTAGGGAAGGGTCTACAGGGTCTTACTACTAGATCTGACACATAGTGTTTCTCCTGTTTACAGCCTCCCAAGAGCTGGGATTACAAGCGCGCGCCACCACACCCAGTCTCAATTGCTGTCTCAGCAAGCCCCAGGGGCAGGGCCAGCACAGCAGGCCCATGGCTCGAACCCCTGGCCCCTGTGCCTGCTTGCCCCAGCACTTTAATCCACTGAGCTATTTGGCCAGCCCTCTACAGGTGATTTTTAACCAAAAAAAGTATGTATGTAAAAGAGACAGGTACAATTAAGAACTATATAAATAAATGCAGCAAATACAAATTCCAAATAAAAAGTGAGAAATGAAGTCTGGTTATAATTTATCCTATAACCAGATCAGCACTAAGAACAGTTACTTATATGGACATAGGAATATAAGTATCTTCTATTTAGTTATTCTCCCTGCCACACTGAAAGTATGGACAAGAAATTTCTTTTTACTCATCTTTTTATCCTGTTATTTTAATTGCAATAATCATACAATAACTATTATTCAAATCAGTCTGAAGTTCAAAAATCCTCTACATATTTTGTTATTTCACACTATTATTGACTGTCTTTAAATTAGTACTATTTAAACAAGGGAAAATATCTTGGGGACTGCTTCTGTTGGCATACCATGAGCATCCCCAGCCAGAAGAGCACATCCAGCAGTTCTTCAGTGAGAGCTGTGACTCTCCAGTAGTGTACTGAGTCCTGAGAAGGTGGGAAGGACCGTGGAGCGTCCACTTTCACATCTCAAAGCTGTAAGGATCTCCAAGACACAGGGCGGACGGATGATCCTCCGCCTATCTGCCACGTTGCCTTCACAGGCAGGAGACTGCCAGGAGTGAAAGGGCGAGAGAAAAGTGCCAGGATTAAACGCAAAATGACCCGCACAGTTTTGTTACTAAGTAACATGTAACCTCATGAACGTAGAACACTGAGAATAAAAGCATGTCAAGATGAAGAAAATAACAGATTTGTAGGAAGGATGCTGCGCACTAAGATCTCTAAATAGTGGCTGTGGACCACTGCAGCTCGTAATCACCTTCTCATGGTTCATACAGATGACTGCTCCCAGGCAAGCGAAGAAGAAGACATCCGGAAGGCATAAACGGAGTTGTGTAGAGTAGCTCATGTACCATTTTGTTCGGTGGCATCATTTGTAGAGGTGTGAAAGTGAGGATGGAGATGAGGCCAGACCTACATATTTATATACAAAGGGCTTTGAATTCATAAAAACAGACTGTGGGGTTCTAAAAAGCAAATTGCTGCAGAATAATGAAGACATATCTTAATAAAAGTGTACATGCCAGGAAATAACAGAAGAAAGATAGGGTTTGCAGACATTAAAAGCAAGACACTTGTGAGGGAAAAGAAATCAGGTTAGATTCATGCTTTCCACAGCAGAACTGAGATATCTGTGTATAAGGCTATGAAGGTAAAAATAACTGTAACTCCAAAATTAAGTATTTAGACATGTGACTCCTTGACCATAAGTGTAACAGTGTTTATCAAGAATATGAAAACTTAGGAAATATCTTTTAAAAAGAAAGAAAGAAAGAAAGATCTGATGAGTTATTCTTAGAAAAATTTCTTTAAAAGATCTCATCTGGCTGTCCAAAAGATTAATCAACATAAAACCTCAACAACAGCAGTAGGGCTGCCTGGAATGACTTAAGGATCTGAAGCCCATTCATCCTGGGAGAAGTTCCCTCAAGAGACTGTTTCGTCTCCCAGGATGGATGGGCTTCAGATTCTTAAGTCGTTCCAGGCCAGACTGAGATACATACGCATGAGAATGGTTAGTTAGGCTTGAGACACATGCCTATGCCTAGTTAGCCTGGGAGAGGCAGGAACTTGGGATGGCAGTCCCCAAACTGCTTTGCAGGGAAAGGGAAATTGAACATTTGTTACCAGAAGGTGGGAATGGATGCCAGGCAGATAAAAACTACCAGTGTCCCTCATTTTCACCTCACTTTAAACTTGTAATAAAGTAAGCTGCTTTCGCACTCAGTATGCCACTAGAGGAATTAGCTGATTTATTTTTTTATCAGATCTGTTCCTTCATTCCTTTCAAAGTAATTACAGGCTTCTTCTTTCCTATCTCATGACACTGATTATTAGCTAAGGCTAATTCATCAGCTGGATATAGGTGAAACACCTTTAGCTATCTTTCAGGAAAAGCTTAGTAAATTATTTGTCATTCTCCAGCCCAAGAAATGTTCTCTCCATTAAGTAAAAGTTTATTAGATACCGTGAGAGGTCTTTGAGTTCAGCCATTTTCTGTTCCAGATATAATTAGAAAGCTAGACAAATTATATCAACTCCTAGGGAAAAAACCCACACACATAGTCTTTAATAAATCCAATTTACTCTATTTGCTTGGCATTAACAACTGTTAATGTTATGTCTAAATTCCCTTCCTTGTTGAAAAGAACTATATTACTACAGCCAGTACATACAAATGGGTAGTTAATTACTCAGCATGGAGGCCTGTGTGATTCATCACTTCAGTGTAAAAATGAATGTTGCCAATTGTCAGCATTTTCCAAACTACATAGTATGGTAGGGTTTATGTCCCAATCAATGGTGGCAATGCTCCAGAGAGAAAATACTACCTGGGTGTTAAGAATTCATTAGGCAGATCAGTGTATAGTCCTTCATCAGTAATTGCTAAACTGGCTATGTAAGGTCACTTGGTGATATTAACAAAAAAGAGAAGAGACAAGAGAAGAGAAGAGGAGACACATCTTTACCCAGACCACTGAATCAGAATGTCCTGGTTTGGGTCAGAGATAGATTTGTAATTTTGCAAACATGAAGTTTATATAATTTAATCTTTCTTGAAGAAAAGGAGTACCAATATGTATTAATTTTACAGATTATAGAAGAGTCTATTACCATGTGAACACATTTCTAGGACCTAGGCAGTTATGATATAAAGTCCTATGTAAATAACTAATACTAGTGGTCAACCTTCATTATCTTCAGGGTAAATATGTGGGTTAGAGCCTAGAGATAAACATGTGCTTATATGCCTGCATTCTGGCTTGTATCCAGAGGTACCTCTAAAGCACTTATAGGTGGGGCTATTTGGAGGTGGCCAGATCCAGGATGTGTTAATATGGATTAAGGGTGTATGATGACTAATTTAGTTCATCTATCCGCTTAGCATAGTTCTGAGTGTGGATAATAGGGCAGCACCTCCCCGCTGCTCCCATGCACGGATAGCACCAGCATTTGGACTTGTAGTCTGCATGGAATGAAAGAGAAAGGCAGACTCACTGTTTGCTCTCCTTTGCCTGCCCTCTGTGCCCCTGTCCCATGCTGGCCTGCCTTGGAGCCAGCCAACTATGGACTGAATCCTCTACACACTGCGAGCTAAAATGAACCTTTCCTCTTTCAGTTTGTGCTGCTGGGTGTTTTGTTTCAGCAACAAGAAAGTAAGACATTCTGTGAATGTTATGTACATGCTTTAAGCTCCCCTGTGAGAAGATCCAGAACTGGGACTCCTCTAGGGGGCGTCTGCACTACTCAGTCTCTGCAGCTCGGCTTCCTTCCTCTCCTTTTCTTCCTTGCTTCCTACTGTGCACTTCCTGTATTCGTGTCCCTCACAGGCACAGAGGCACACAGGCACACACAAGCACATGCCCTCATTTTAACACTTAAGCCCTAGTGATGATACTCACCAGCCTCATTGTTGGATTGGGGTTTGAAATAATTGCTGGACTTTCTGAGAGATCGACGGTATTAACCCACCAACTAATAGTGGATGGGGTTGTTAATAGAAAAATAATAAAGCAGAAGCAACATAGAAATTTTGTGTTCTCTATAATCTCGTTCTATGATAAACCATACAAATTCAAATTTGAATGCTTTAAATTTCATGTTTGTATTTCTTTCGTCTGCTTATGGGCAAAAATTATTGCCTCTACCTAAGCTAATCCATATTCCAGATAACAGCTCTGAATTACAGCTACTCTAGTTACAGTTAGAAATAATTGAGTTATTTCTGTGCTTAGTTTTAATTTGTAAATAACTTTATGCTTTTTCTCAAGCTATTTTACATGGTTTGAAGTGCTGAATATTGGTATAAGTAAATGTGTCTGCCTTAAGGAGCAATGTAGAAATGTTATATTCTTGGTTATACTTTGATAAAAATTAAGTGATCACCGGTCACTAGTGATCACTAGTGATCACCGGTCACTCTTAAAAAATGCTTTTTAATTTGTGGGAAAAAAATGCCTAGTATTGAAAAATTTATGTTTTGCCAGTAATCTCTCCAAACATACTGGCAGTCATTATGACTGACATACTGAAGCTACTCAAAAAGTACTTTTTAGCATAAAAGAATGATGTGACTCTATAGACAATAAATAAGACCCCTTCCTGAATTTCCTCTAGGTGCTTATAATTGGGATATCTAAAATTTACATATTCAGATGAACATAGCATTGTTTGTGTGCTATACACTGGTGACACAAAGATGAGTAAGCGTGATCTTTGCTCCTCTCAGTGAAGTTTACATCCAGTGAAGAAACTAGTATACTCCTTCTGATAAGAGGAGGACAGTAGAATACACAAGAACATGAACAGCAACAGGTAGGGCCCCACATAAGGCATTTTTTGGACTTAGGGAATAGTTCAGCTGCACAGCACCTGCCTGGAAAGTGCAGGGGGCTGAGTTTGAGTCCCAGTAATTTCTTTTAAATCTAAGTGCTAGGAAAATACTTATTTTGTTTCACATTCCTGATACCTCTCCTTTGCTCATTCCACATCCAATTCATCAAAATGCTGTTGTTTCTGCCTTTCAACTCTATTCACAAGTCAGTCTGTTCTCTCCATCCCTGTTGTGGCATTCTAGACCTCTCCACTACCACTTCTTGGTTTGACAGTTACAGTGTCCTCCTTACTGATCTCCCTGCTTCTTTACTTGTCCCCTTACATTCTACTCTCCAGAGCCTTTAGCATTTCTTTGAAAATTTAAGTTAGATATATCACACCTCTGCCCCTAAATTTCCAGTGGATTCCTAGATTACATTCAAAGCCAAAACTGTTAAATTGGCCTAAAGGATGATTTTTCCACCCTCTTTTTCGTTAACTCCCCAATTTCATCGTAAGTTCAATCCTACTTGTGCAACAAGTAAGCATTCCTCATGACCTTGGTGCTAGAGCTGTCCAGGTAAAATATCTTCACTTAGACACCTGCTTCTTCAGGTTTGTCTTCAGATATGGCTTATTTGTGAAGCATTCCCTGGCCACCCTAATTAAAATTCTCTTTTTCTCCAGCATTATTGCCATCTGACAAATTATATGTTGTGCTTACTTCTTTGTATCTAGAATATAAGCTCTGCAGCGGTAGGCAGAACTGGACCTCTTTGGGCTTAGCTCCAAAGACATTACATGGTACATAGAAGATAATCAGTATTTGTTGAAAAAGAAAAATGAAGAATGTACTCACTGCACTATTATCCCCACAGGCTCTTCCCACTCCCTTTGATTCTCTTTGCTCCTACATCAAGGTATTTTTATGAAGTCTGTTGATCACCTTAACAACATGTATATTTTCACCTATTTCTGTGTCAAGGTCATGGCCACTGAAATCACATCCTACTCTGCTGCACATGGGGTTGGATAAGCTTTTCTGTCTAGCATCAACTTGAAATTGATGTTCTGTATTTAGAGTGGTCTGCCAAAATTAGCCTAGACAAGGCAGGGATATGACAAACACATGGTTGTATTTTCCCATATCTATAAACTAACATATTTAAACCCAAACATCACATCTTATAAAGCAAGGAAACCTAATATAATGTCAGGATTTTGAAAAGGATGCATAGTTCTTTAATAAGTAATATATGTATTTATGCAGGCTGAAATGAAAAAGAATCATTGAACCAGGGATTTCAGCTTTTCTGCTAATGTTAAAGTGGTGAAACTTTTTTCTTCCTCATCTTGAATTCTAATAAGAGGATTGTCAGTAGAATTCAACATCCTCCTCAAAGAGGAATGCAACCACCAATGCAGTCACCACTCAAAACCAGAGCAACAGGCTGGGGATATAGCTCAGTGGCTTAAGTGCCTGCCTGACAAGGGCAAGGTCTCCAGTTTGATCCCCAGTACTGAAAAAAAAAAAAGAAAGAAAGAAAGAAAGAAAGACAGACAGACAGAAAAAGGAAAAACCAGAGCAATGAATCAGATGCTGGTAAATGCAGGTTAGTTCTAAATACACCACTTGTTTATTACAGTTTTGGAGGTCACTATATGGAAATATGTTTTTACATACCCAATCAGATTTGTATCTTTCTTCTTGTAAAATAAAAAATAAATAGGAAAGGATTAGGGTGAAAAGTACTTATCCTTGTTCTGATGCATTAAATGACCTTTTAAAAAGAACAGTTCTGCACTCGAGCTTTTTTTTTTTTTTTTTTAACCAAATTGTTTATCTCAAAGGACGAAAATCAGATGCAGCCTATAAATAATGCTTGCATTTCCGTTTCAGGGTGTAAAGGGCAGGAGAGACTCTTCCCAGAAAGGTCAAGGGCCACAGGCAGCTTGCTCCCTTTGTGAATCAGACAATGCTTCTGTGTTGCTGTTCTGAACTCAGTAAGCAGAGTTATGTAAAATGAATAGCCCAACATACAGCATCTTGAAAATTCTAGCACACTTCAAAGTTTTCAGTCTTTAATGTTACCCATCATTGTTGGGTAATCATTTGCATTATATGTATTTTCCACTTGATTTTCAGAGTTCCTTACATAAACCATACTCCACAGTCTTGGAAATTTTCAAATAACAGGATTTGAAAAGTTTGGTACACTTTTCTTCTTTTCCTCAATTTTATTTTCCTGTTTTAAATTTAATGTCTCTCAGAATACAATGTTTATTTCATTGGTATTTTCCTTTAAATGGCATGCTTCTGATAATTTCATAGTAGTAGCGAGACGACTCCTAGAATGAATAACCACATTCTGTAATGTAGCGGGTGCACCATCAGCACATCTGTACTAGTAACCAGGCCCCTGAGAAAGGAACTAAGGAGAAACACCATGCATGGCAGCGCCAAGAAAATGCAGACACTTGGGAATGAGCCTAGCTACGGAAGTGGAAGTCCTCTAAAACAAAAACTACAGTGCTCTGAAAAAAGAAATTGGGGAGGGCATCAGAAAATGGAAAGATAATCCCTATTCCCAGATAAATGGAATCAGTATAATCAAAAGGGCCATACTTCCAAAATTTATATACAGATTTAACATGATCCTGATGAAAATTACAAATGCATTCTTCACAGAAATGAAAAAATAGGGCCTGAGGAGATAGCTCAGTAGAATAAACAGTTGCCTCACAAGTGCAGGGTCCTGAGTTCAATCGGCAGTACCACAAAAAAAAGAAAAAGAAAGAATGAAAAGAAATGAAAAAACAATCCTAAAATTTATAAGGAACCGGAACAGACATACACTAGCAAAAGCAATCCTGTAAAATAAAAAAAATTTAAAAACCAGGAGGCATCACAATCTGGCATTGGAAGTCATGTTACAAGGCTATTGTGATTAAAACCAGCAGGGTACTGCAACAAAAACAGTGGTGAGGATCAGCAGAGCAGAATGGAGAATGCAGAAACCACCTCAAGTACATTCAATGGTGTGATCTCTGCCCAAGAGGCAAAAATTAGACCCTGGAAGAATGAGTGCCTTTGTAATAGATGGTGTAGGGAAAACTGGCTATCTGCATGTGCAAGCTCGAATGTAGGCCCCTATCTGATACCACACACTAAAATCAACATGTGTCAAAGAACTAGGTGCTGAACCAGAAACACATAAAGGACAAAAGAAAGAAGGAGGGCAATATATGCAGGTTAATTTGGATAATTGTACTGCTGATCTCTGTTGGTCTTTTGAAAGAAGCAGGTAATGCTGACAATTTTTTTGTTTTTATTTATTTTTAATTTCTTATAATTTTTTATTTTTTTTGTTTTGTTTTTGACCAATTTTACACATTTATATCTGGTAACCTAAACTTAAATTTGAAGATAACATCATGCAATACAGCAACCATTGTTGATTTGATTTTCTATTACTTTGATTAGTGAAATTTTGTATTGTTTCTAATCCTTTTTTTGTATTTTGTATTTTTAAAAAAATAAAAAGTGTTTTAAAAGAACAGAAACATTTATCCTGTTAGAAGACAAGATAAGTAAAACTTTTGAAGGCATAGGCATGGGCAAGGACTTTCTGAACAAAAATCCAGTTGTACAGGAAATAATTGAGTCCAAATAGGATCGCATGAAATTTAGATGTTCTGTACAGCAGAAGAAGCACCTAACAAAATGAAAGACAACCAAAGGATGGGGAAGGTTTGCTAGGAGTTCCTCAGAGAAAAACCTCATTTTTAAAGTGCAACTATAAGTCAGAAAAAATAGACCTCTCCAAAATAAAAGTCTTAGTCAAAAAAGCCAAGAGCAATAGATACAAATGAAGAAGTACAAGTGGTACATAAGTACATGAAGAAATGCTCAACATCTCAGGTCATTACAGAAATGCAGGTTAAAACAACACTGAGATTCTGTCTTACTCCAGAAAGAATGGCCACTGTCAATAGATCAAATAATAACAAATGCTGGAGAGTCTGCAGGAGTAAAGGAACTATTTTCTACTGTTGGTGGGAATATAAACTAGGAAAACCACTATGGAAATCAATATGGAGATTCCTCAAAAAACTAAAACCAAAATTCCACTTAACCCAGCTATTCCCTCCTAGATATCTTCCCCCAAAAAAGTTAGACTGGCCCAGAATCCTAGGCATTCCCTGTTGGACCCGGAAACTGATGCTGGCTCCAGAAACTCCAGGTGTAGGTGCAGGCCTCTAATCCCAGCCCTCCAGGAGATTGACACAGGAGGATTGCTGTGAGTTCAAGATCAGCCTAGGGGCTTCAGAAGTGAGCACAAGGCCAGCCCTAACTGCATAGCAAGAACCTGTACCCCCAAAATCATGTTTATAGCTAACGAATTTCTAATAGCTAAATCTTGGAAGAGGCCCATATCTTCATCAATAGATGAATGAATAAAGAAAATGTATTTCTACACAATAGAGTATTACTCTACCATTAGGAAAGATATGCTTGAATCATTTGTATGAAAATTAACATATGAGACCATATGTTAATCAGACATACAAGCTTATATATCATACAGTTTCTCTTATTTGAGAAACCCAGAGTAACAATATAGGACAAAATAAAAGATAACAGAAGGTAGGGAGACAGATTGTTCCCAAAGGGGAAGGGCATCGAGAGATGGAGAGGGGATAAAAGGGATAAGAAATAAATGAAAGGAATTGAGGTGTATGTTTTCTATAATTTTTACCAAAACATTTGAAATTTTTTTAATTCCTTCCTGTAAAGAAATTTGTTAGCCCCTTCAATTGTGGAAAGAAAAACTAAAGTAGAAGTAGAAAACAGATTTTAAAATATTGAATCATAAAGAAGTAACTACTATGTTAGAGGCCAAATTGTTTTAAAGTACATACAAGCCATTTAGTCTTTAAAAGAGAGCTCTTCTGTTTTTAGTTGACTGACTTTGCCAGAGTTGTAGGTTATTGTGTTTCTGTGGTCCTCAGCCCTCAGCAGCACATCAGAACCCCAGAAGCTTTTAATAGCTTTTTTTGAATCAAAATCTCCAGGGGTGGGACTGGGGCATCTGTACTTGGATGGGGAGCCTTGTGGTTCTCCTGCACAGACAGGGTGAGCTGTAGTCCCTGTGGGCTGCAGGGAGCCTTCCCGGGAACGTGAACACAACAAATGTCTCTGAAAGTGTGATTTCTTTGTTTTTAAAGCTTCTGTGACTTCTACAAAGAAGAGCACTTTTCATACTTATCTCTTTGTAACTGTGCCAAGAAATTTCTTTGCAAATGGCTTTCATCCAAGTATTACATAAAAGATGTTAGTCCTACTGTTAAATTTTAACCCTAATTCTTTCAAGCACCAGGGCATTTCTTCTGATTGTTTTACATATACTGAGATCCAAAGCAGAAGAGAGAACTGGAAAGGACAAAATAGCACATGCAGGTCACTTGTTAATGCACTTGTATGACTAATCTTCCTCCTACGAAGGAAAAAATGTATTTTTAGCCCTAACATTTATGTATCAGATCTTTCATTGGGCAAATAAAACCATTTTCACTTTAAAAATTTTAGTTCTCTACTTAGTCCACTTACCTTATCTATTATTAGTCTATTCATTGATTTTTTAACTCTATTTTGAAATAATCTTGAAATTGTAGAAAAGTTAACAAAAATAGTAGAGCTCATGTACAGTTTACCCAGTTACAGCTAATGTTAACAAAGTATATAACTATAATGCAATTAGAAAAGCCAAGGAATTAACATTGAAACAGTAAGGTTAACTAAGCTACAAATTTATGTAAATTTCACTAGTTCTGCCATAACTTCTTTATCTGTTGCAGGGTTCAATCCAGGAATCTACCTTTTATTTTGTTGTCTTATTGACTTATTCTCCTTCAATTTGTAGCAAGTTGCTCCTTCTTCCTCTTTTTTTTTTTTTTTAATTCCATGAAAGTTTTTGATGAGTAATGAGGAATTAGTTTGTAGAATTTTCTCGTTTTGGTTTTCTTTGATGTTATGAGTAGACTGAGTTTATTTTGGCAGGTATACTGCAGAAATGATTAAGGGTTGCATGACATTTGTATGTGTTACTAACTTGATATTGACCCCAATCATTTGGCTAAGGTGGTATCTGCTGGGTTTTGGTTGTAAGATTGTAATCTTGCCTTTGCAATTGATAAAGATGTTTGGCATTACCCCATTCCTCCTCCAACTTCCACCAATGACTTTTAGGATTCATTGTGAGTCTTACCTATAGCAGTTGTTACTGAAAACTTCCCCAGATGCCATTTTTATATTTCATTCAGCAATTTAAGGGGCTGGGGAGACGGTTCAGTGGAATAAGCACTTCCTTGGCAAGCGCAATGGCCTGAGTTCAATCCCTGGTTCCACCAAAAACAAAAAAAAAAAACTATTTGAAGTACTCTATAAGGAAGAGCTTGTCTCTCTTTGCCCATTTTTAACCTATGCCTCTATTTAATTGTATCAACATGAACTTGTGGATTATTTTATTTCATAAAAATAATGTCATCCAATTCAGTCATTATTTATTCTGCTATTCAGGTTGTTCCAGCTTTGATCATTGGCAGTTTCTTCTGATTGAATCCTGAATCTTTATGACAGTTGTCTCAGTAACAAGAGAAACTCTTCTTTTGTTGCTAGGATAAACACCCGACATTCAAAAAGAAGGAAGGAAAGGTTTATTTAGCTCACAGTTACTGGAGGTTTCCTTCCTTACTCAGATGGCTTCAAGGCAGAGGGCAGCCTTTCTTGGTGGTAGCAAAGAGCAGAGAGCCAAGGGAGCACTCTCAGCTCAGGCAGCTAGCTAGCCTCTTACCTTAACATTGTTATGCAAATTACCTGCCCCAGGGCATGTACAGCACCCACACCCACAAAAATCAATCAGACTCCAGAAGCCACCCCTTGAACTGCATGAAGCTTTGGCTGGGGGGCAGATAACTAGACACCATAACAACAATCTAGCCATTCTTTTTAAAACACCTGTATTTTTTAACATCATAAGTAAGATATTTCAAACTTAACGTGTTTTCTCTGACCCTGTCCTAGAATCAACTAGGTTTCCAAAAAGCCCTAATTTCGTTTATTGGGGAAAACCACTTAGAAACTAAGATCTGAGTGCTATTGGGACAACGTTGCTTCTGATCCTGCTCAGGAAAACGAGTCGGGAACTGAATGTATGTGTACTAAGCCAGACATGCAATCTACCATATTTAATCTTTTACTTCCATGTCTCTGTGTGTGCACATGTTCAGTGAAAATTGTGAGTTCATAAAAGAACTCAATTCTACTTCAATACCTGAAGGCCCACTAAGGTATAGTATTCCTTTTCTTGTATTTCTTTCTCTAACATTTGAAAGACTATCATAGTTTACACATAGCTACTGAAATGCTAACTCATACCCCTATAGAAACAGATTTGCTACTAGAGTACAGTATTTGCTTATGGCTCTTTTGTTTTGTTTCTTACAATGTTAAGTTTTTCAAAACTATGGTATGAAATTATGTGGAAAAAATTGTTTTCCATGGCAATTTAAATAATTGTTGGTTCCATACCTTTCAGTGCACATTTTCAATACAGTTGAGTTCATTTGTTCCTGTACTGACTTCTCTTTGGGTCCCCTCACATTTGTGTTTAGGGAAATATGTCAACATAATCATGGTTCAGAGCCTCAACATTAAAAGAGGTATTTTAGGAAGCATCTCTTCCTCCTCAGCCTCTCCAGCCTCACTTTGTGGGGTACCATCTTTAACTTTAAGCCAAACCTTATAGTTAAACAATCTTCTGTAGTTTCTTTTATCTTTTCCATATTACTTTTGTACAAATGAACAAATTCATATTTATTTTATTATATTCCTTTCTTATGTGAAGGGTGGTACAACACCATATAAACTTTTTTATACTTTCTTTTTCTTTTCCCCTTAATAATTTGGAAGAAATCATTCCAAGAAGTTTTTGCTGCTCTCCTTTTTTCATTTTTTACAGTTTTATAAATATATTATATTGTGTGGGTATAGCATAGCTTATTCAACTACTTTCCTTTGGGCATTTAGTTAGTTTCTGTTACTTTGCAGTATAGTAGGTAGTCTAATCTGTAAACTTGTATTTATGTAACTCTAATTATAAGAGTTATATTTTCAAGGTAAATCCTACAGGCTGTAGCCTCAAGTTCAGTTCCAATCGTGCTATTAAGTGGATGTCTGACATCAGTATGACATTTAACTTCCCTGGATCTCAGCTTTTTCACCTGCACAGTGTGGATGTTAACTACCCTATGCTTAAGAGATGTTAGTTCTTGGTTTAAATTAAGTATACATGTGAATCTTTCAGCCACCTTGTCAACTGTATGCTTACAGAAATGCCTGCTAGCAGCTTAGTGTATATCCTTCATCAGCACGTGTTACTGAACTATAGTTCCTAATTTTTGTAAGGTTTTTTTTTTTGCGGGGGGGGTTGTTTTTGTTTTTGTTTTGTATTTTAGGGAAGGGTCTACAGGGTGTTCAAGGTCTCACTACTGGATCGGACTCCTAGTGATCCACCTGTTTAGACCCTCCCAAGAGCTGGGATTACAGGCATGTGCCGCCACACCCAGTCTCAATCGCCATCTCAGTGCACCCCCGGGGGGCATGGCAGGCCTGGAGATGGAACCCCTGACTCCTGTGCCTGCTAATAGGCACTTTAATCCATGGAAGTATTTGGCTGGCCCTTGAATTTAACTTTATTACTTGCACTTAGCCAATAAAAAAACACATTGAAATTCCTTTGGAATTAAGGATTAGTCTTGTATAATTAATTTATCCTTTATCCAGACTCAATAAATACCATTGTAATGTGTAATGAAGATGATAATCATATATTATATCTGCAACCTTATCATCCAGGTGCAGACTGCAACTTCAAAATCATCAACAGAAAATAGATAGTTCAAGAACTCTAGCAGTGACATAATGACTAAGTAGCTATATACTGATCTCATCTTCCTAGAACTTTTTATTTTTCAAAACTGTTTCAATTTCATACTAACTATATGAAATTGAATTTTAATTTCATACTACCTGCATCACTAGGAAGGAAGTTGGAAAAAAATTAAATAAATCGTAACATTTACTTAATGAAAAGTCCCTTACGTGCATTATCTCATTCAAACCTCAAACTAACCTCCCTTAAGCATAGTGTATAGTTAACATCCCCACTGTGCAGGTGAAAAAGCTGAGATCCAGGGAAGTTAAATGTCAGACATCTATTTAATAACTTGATTGGAACTGAACTTGTGGCTACAGCCTGCTGTAATTTTCATAGCCAGCTCATGAATAACAATGAAAAATAATCTCCCAAAGTGTTAAGTATTGAGAGAAAGGTAAATTAGTATTTTGCATATATTTTGTAAACAAAAGATTTTATTGGTCCTCTGTTATAGTGTAAATTCTTGGCTACCTCTCGCCTGTACTTTTACTTTTCAAATAGTGATACAAAAAATACATTCTCTTGGGGCCGGAGAGATGGCTCAGTAGAATAAGTGCTTCCCTGGCAAGCACAAGGGCCTGAGTTC
>NDGM010733392.1:0-19347 GCA_002564305.1 Octomys mimax
ATTCAAATGCCAATAATGAAATCTTCCAGGAAGAAGAGGCAGCGAGGAGCCTGGGAAACCGGGAAACAAGGCTCAAGGAATCAAGAGCAAGCTCGCGATCTTCACAGAATACAAGCGGAGGGGAAAAGCCCTACCCAGACGCGGCTGATTATTTTGTGCTTTTTTATTATTTTAAGAAACAAATTAATGCTCAGGTTAAAATGAAATTACATATGCGGATGCCCTCCAGGCCTCTAGATTCCACCGGGGTTTGGTATGTTAATAAGAGCGGTAACCAAGGAGCAGAACCCTCCCAGACGGGGCAGGAACGGAGCAGGTGAAAACGCTATTATTGGGGGGCAGGGGTGGGCGGCAGCTGGCTGTGTTGTAAACTTGTCCTGCTTGGGGAGTTGCTGTGGACAGATGTGGAGGTGACAACCCAAAGGGACAGGAACAAGAAAGCGTGGGATTCACAGACAGCCTCGAAAAAGGACCCCGTTATTCTGCCCGCGAAAATCATTCCCACCAAAGCCCTTCAGCCTCCCAGTATTACGGGCTCAGCCCTGACCCCCTATTGTAATGAAAACCAGATCCCCAATGCATCACGGAAAATCAATACCGCATTTTACTAAGTTTGCGTTAATTTTACACCTTTCAGCCTCCAGATGGGAATTATTGCCACAAAGACGAGAATTCCTCCTCTCCCCCACCCCGCAGCCGTCTGGGCATGAGGTCTGGAACACCCTATCGCTATTTTTAAAGGGGAAAAAACAGATGATGATGAAGAAGACGCCGAAAGAGGGAGTGTTGGGGGGGCTGGAGCTTGAGAGATTTTAATAGCTAATAATGGAAGGAGCGTAAAAGCACAGATCCGGTTGACGCGCAAGAGCCCCTGCGCGAGCACCGCTGTCAGTCTTGGGGTGCACTGCACGGGGGCCAGCTTGCGAGCATGCCGGCCCAGAAATATAAAGTCCAGATTTAATTCTGATACAGAGAAATACAATTTCAAACCCGGACGTCTTATCACCGGCGTGTCCCACTGGAGAACTCATTTCCCTAGCAAAGGGCTGTCAATGCCATTATGTTGTACAAGGAGGCAATTTACCACTACAGCTAAACAGGGCGACCAGGGCTGTGGGAACTTAAGCATTTGAAGTTATCGCTCCGCGAAAAAATAGCATTTCAAATGTCAGTGAAATGGGAAGGAATAATTGAAAAGTATCAATCAGAGAAGCAAAGGGGCTCCGAAGGCCGACAGCATCGACTCCCGGCCTTGCTCCTTTGCTTTTGCTCCTGCCCTTCCCTGCCCTGCCCGCCTAGAAGACCATCCCCTCCCGCCGCTGCCGCAGCCCGCGGCCTCCTCAGGCAAGCCCCGCTTCAGCTCCGGAAAAGCAAGCAGTGCGGCTCAGCCCTTATGCTGTGTCGGACATGAGGGAGGCAGCTGCGAGGCCTCCTTCAGACCCCAGGAGCTTCTTCTGCCAGGTCCTGAGCCACCACAGGCCTCCAGACCCGTGGGCCCCACCTCCAGGGCCCGGGACCTCGCACAGGTCGTCTTTGTGCACTGGAGAACATTTCGGTGAGGCTTTGGGGGTGGCGGTGCACCTGTGATCCCAGCACTCTGGGAGGCTGAGGCAGGAAGATCACAAGTTCAAACGCAGCCTGGGCCGCCTGTCGATTTAGTGAGTGCGTGACTTAAAATTAGGAAAAATTTAAAAAGTAGGGATGTAGCTCAGTGCAGAGGTGCTTGATTCAGCCTCCAGTATACAAAAAATAAAAATATAAAGCTTGGGATGTGAAAAGCCCGGCCCTAGCTTTCTGCCTTACGTCGTGGGCCGGGCGCTGCCGGGCCATAAGCCTCCCCTCCCTGCAGCCTACGAAAGGGGGCAGCAGAACGTCCTCGGAGCAGGCAGGCTGGTGAGGGGAAACAGCACGAACACAGAGAGCAGCTGCCGTGGGGCAGCCCTCGGTGCGGCTCCCATGCACACCCCACAGCTGCGCACCTCCCCTTCCGCCTCTGGAACCTCCCACGTGGATGCTGTCCCTCCGGGGCCCACCGGCACCTGCTCGCGCCGTGCTCGGTGCTCGCCCCCGCCCCCCCTCCCGGACTAGCTGCTGCTCCATCTGTAATGCTCTCCCCGTGGGGCTTCCCAGAGCTGCCGCCACTCCCTCCACGCTCAGCCCCAACGCCGCCCGCCCCAGGCACCCTCCCTGACCCGCCTACTCAGAGCTGCGCCGACCACCAGCAGCTACTCTTCCTTCACCGGGATATGTTTTGTAAAATCACTGTCAGCCTTTCCCACGAGAATAGAAACCTGATGACTATATGGCCCTGTCTGTCTTCACTCCTGGATTCCTTCTGCTGAGAGTGGGCACCAGGCACAAGGACAGGCCTCCAGCCCCTTTTCCACAAGGGGGACACCAAGAGTGCAGTGGGCCCCTGGAGGTGTGGATCATGCCCAACTCCACATATGCTGTGGATTTCCCCATACATGTATGCCTAGGGTGACATTCAATTTATAACTGAAGCACTGAAATAAATTAACAACTATCATAGCAAAATTAAACAATTATCACAATATGCTGTAATAAAAGTCAAGTGAATATGGGGTCCGCCTCCATTTAACTCACTGTCTCTCTCTCAACTGCAACAGGGAGGGTAGCCTATATAGTATGGATACACTGGACCTATATAGTCTCAATGTGCTGGGTTGATTCACCTTCTAAGAAAGACAGAGAAAAATGTTTCACTTCTTTGGAGAGTGAAATAAAACTAAAGAATTATTTCTTTCTGAAATTTTCCATTAATTTTGATGAATAAAATTGGACATTGAGTAACCCAAATCTTAGAGAGAGGAAATGCAGATAAGGGAGGACAAATGTTCCATAAACACAGCCACTTGGTGGACCATGGACAGAAGGAAGCCCAGCGCTTCAGGATGGAATCTGAAGTTGCCCGACAGAGAAGCTGGAGGTGGCAGGCGTCCCCCAGTGGCCTCGGTCTCCCTGATCACAGTGGGTCGCTGACTGAGGGGGACCCTCTGATTGAGCAGAGAAGCCCTCCCCGACGTCCGCCAGCTCCTGCCTCCTGCTTCTTCCCAGCGTCATGCTCATTCTCCTCAGGAAGTTGCCTCTGGGCCTCTGGAGCCCTTGTCTCCTGGGGCTCCTGTGTCCTCCCCGATTTGCCTCTGTCTCAGCACTCGGGGAGCTCCTGGCACCAGCGCCTCTCTCTGGGTCTGCCCACCGTACTGAGAGCCCTGGGAGAGGCCACTGATAGTGGCCACATGCCTGGCCCTGCTCAGACATTCTGAGCCTCACCTGTCTGCCTGCTGCATGCCGGCCTGGGGACATGGCCATCATCCCCATTTTATAGGTGAGGACACTGAGGCTCTAGTCAGTTACTCTTAGCACTGCCACATACAAACTTAGTAAAATGGAATAAAATTTTAAAAGTTAACTATCACTAACTGCTCTAATTCTTCCATTCAAAAATACACACTGCTTCACATTTTAAGATTTTTGAAATTCAGATGCATCCTACAATCGATGTGAATATTTAACACGGGAACATTTCTCTATTCTCGAAAATCTGTTGTTCCGTCTGACAGTGGCTGGCACTTCAGGGATGAAAAAACCAGGATGTGTGAACTCAGTGACCCCGCCACTGCTCCCAGTGCCCAGTCGTTTGTGTCCTGGGGACATACTGCTAGCAGACAGACTCTTGGGGGTTCCCCAGGAAAAGGTGAGGCAGGATGCCTGGGAGCGGCAAGTGTCCCCAGTCTTCCATACATATAACATTTAAAGTCCTCCAGGCCTGTTTATATTTGGATATCATCTCATTCTGACATAGCTGTTCCCCTCTGCTTTCCTTTACTCGGCCAGCGAATCCGCAGCCATGCCCTGGCCTTTCCTGGCCCTCTGGCCTTTGGGTGTCCCTGTTGTGCAGCCCTGTGCTGTGCCCAGCTTTCTTCCACCCAACACAGTTCTGCACAGACAGGCTGCAGAACAGCCTGCCCAGAGGTGCGAAGTGCCCCCTGGGCCAATTCCAGATGAGCTTTGCAGTTTCTGCAGGTTCCTCCACTTTGCTTTAGCAGAAGTAGTAGGCCGGGGGCTGCCAAGCAAATCCAGCGTCCCCTGTCCCTTAAATGACAAGTAAAGTTTTTATGCTGCAAGGAGTGAGGTGACCCTCAGCAACGGACTGAATAGAGAGGTGCCAAGTCCCAGACCCCAAGCCCCACAGAAGGTGTCCAGGAAGAAGTGGCTTGTGACCAGGGCTCTCTTCCAAAAGCCATATGCCACTCCCCAACCTCATCACTCAGCTGTGAGTATAAGGGGTGTGACATTTGCCACAAGTCACACTGTTGAACAGGGACCCAAGGATGCTGTGAAGGTCAGGATTGCCTTGAAGGTCACATATGAAATGCCATATAGACAAGAAGTAAAGGGAGACAGCACTGTGTCCCCTCACAGGGAGAGTGGCAGATGCTGTCACAAGCTCTGGCTCAGTTTCCCCCACTGACTCCCTCAGTCCCTACAGAGGTCCTCTCTGGGGGTCCAACTGTCCCCATTCTAGAGGCCAGTACACTGAGGCTCACTGACCTTATACCGTAGTCTCAAGATCCCGTACACACTCGGGAAGCTGAAGGCCAGGGTGCCAGGCTCCAGGGCCCGCATTCCTAGCTCATTCCCTGCTCCACTTGTTCCCTCTCATTGTGCCTTGCAGAGTGTCAGACACAGGGTGCATCTCCCCCTTGTAGCAGCCAAAGAAAGGAGTGCCCAGCGTGAGGCACCCCAGTCCCACGGAGCTGGAAAGATGCGTGGCTTGGGCAACCCATGCTGTGCTTCTAGGAGACTCGGTAAGTATTTGTTGTGTGAATGAACGATCTGCTCAGAGAATAGCATCCCTCAGTCGTGTTATTAGTGACATCTGAATTATACCACCGTCAGAGCTGGGCCCTTAGGAGGAGCTGCGGTAAGCAGAGGTTCCTGGCAACAGGCAAATCCTAGAGACAGTCTGCCTGAAGAACCGCTAGTCCTTCCCGTGCCTTCCAAAGACCAGAGGCCTCCCGCTCCTCTGCACGTTAGCTCTGTGTAGGAGACAGAGGGGATTAAAACATGAAATGGAATGAAAAGAAATGAAATAATGAAATGAAATGGTGGAGGGAGAGAGGGAGGAGGGGAAAAGGGAGGTATGATAAGGGAAGGAAAGTTTTAAAAAGAGAAGGAAAGAAAGAGAAAGAAAGAAAGAAAGAAAGAAAGAAAGAAAGAAAGAAAGAAGAAGAAAGAAAGAAGAAGAAGAAGAAAGAAAGAAAGAAAGAAAGAAGAAGAAGAAAGAAAGAAAGAAAGAGAGGAAAGAAGAAAAGGGAAGAAAAAAACAGAAGAATAAAAAAGAAAAGAAACAAACTCTTAAAAATTTTCTATTTTGGAAAACTAAAGGCCTCCAATGTCTAAGAAAATGTTTTAAAACACCACTTTAAAAATTCTGCATCTTAATTGATATGAGCTGTGTAGTTTTCTTAAATCTCTCTGCACTGATTTGATAAACTGAAGTAGCTACATGAACGAAAGACAGACAGACAGACAGAAATATTAACGGGCTACTTCTTCAAAAGGAAGCTCTGATGTCAGAATGAACCCATACCCTAGGACCCAGGCTGTGATCCTGGCCCTAACGCAGCTTGGCCCCATGGGAAAGGAGGAGCACAAACCAACTTGACCTCTTGACTTGGCCCTCGCCACGTCTAGAACAGCCTGTGTTCATTGCTCCTTACAGGGCAAAGTTTGAGCTTGCTTTTCACCATTACCGAGACTGGCCCTGTCAATATCACTTTTGATGACACAGTCACCGCCCTGAGTCCTGGGTGTGGGCTACTGCAGTGGGGAGTGTGACACTGCTCCTCTTGCTCTGCCAGATATGCAATTAGCAGCCCCCACCCCCGTTTTTGGCAGTACTGGGGATGGAACTCAGGACCTTGCGCTTGCCAGGCAGGTGCTTGAGCAGCTGAGCTATCTCCCCAACCTGTCATTGTCACTTTAGATGCCCTCATAGAACCAAAAAGTGAGATCGCATAGGTCAAATCTCAGACTTCTTTCCTATGCATTAATTTGCACCTGAATGCTTCAATAAGACATTTGACTTGAGTTTGGCACCAAAGAAATCTACTGTTAAAATGAATGGCAGGTCCAGCCAAATAGCTCAGTGGACTAAAAAGCCTGCTTAGGCAGACACAGGAACTGGGGTTCGATCCCCAACGTGCCATGCTGGCCCTACCCCAGGGGCACACGGAAACAGCGATTACAACTGGGAGTGGTGGCACATGCCTATAATACCAGCAGTTGGGAGGCTTAAAACAGGACAATCGTTATGAGTCCCATCTGTGAAGTGGGACCCTATACTTAATGCATAAAAAAATAAAATAAAATAAAATAAACGGCAAAAACCAAATCTAGCAATGAACGGAGGCTTTGACTGAATAAGAATAAAGTGGAAACTGAACAAGCACAACTGGAGAGTGCAGCTTTTGAGGTGCAGCAGGGGAGGAGCCCCAAACTCTCTCTGTGAAGTCAATGTTAGGCTTTGCCAGCTATACAGTGTCCGCCACAGCTGTCAGATCTGTCCTTGCAGCACAAAAGCAGCCACAGGCAATCACATGACACACAGACCAGACATGGCTATACAGCCGCTCAACACTTTGTGGACACTAAATCTGAATGTCATACAATTTTCCTATCTTTTGGGTTGTTTTCCTCCTACCATGTAAAAAATGTAAAGACTGCTGTGAGCCTGCAAGCCATGCAGAAATAAGTGACAGGCGGATCTGGTCCAAAGTCTGTACCTTGCAAAGATAGTCTCGGAGAAGAACCTTCATGACTTGAGTTCTAGTCCCAGGTCAGCCACTGTGATAACTCATAGGAAGTCTCCGGAAGAACACTTGAAGCCCAGAACATATGCTCCTGCCTTGGTGAGGTGGCAGGCTGTGACACACGGCCTCCAGCATCCTTCAAGTTCTCCAGTGCCTCAGCTCTGTGGAAGCCAGCCACCAGTGTCACCAAGTGAGGACCACCCGGTGCTTCCAAATCTTCTGGCCCAGCTCAAGGATGCTTCAGAATGCCTTCTTCCCAAATCACACTGTCCCCCACTGTAAGCCTCTCAATTCTTTAAATGAGAAGAAAATAACTGATAGAACTTCCCCCGTGAAAGACGTTTGCCTGAACTCCACTGTCTGCACCCTGCTCCCGAGGAAACAATAGGGCCGGGGCTGGGTCTTGAAGACACCCAGGCAGAATGAAAGATGGATGGGTGCTTTTCTGCATAGAAGCTGCAAAGTTCATGAGGAAAAAAAACCATAAATTAAAAATAAAGGCTATCAGTCTAGCTCTAAAAGCCACAGTATCATACTATCTGTTTCCAATAAAGAAAATCCAGGCTTTTCTTCAAATTGCACTAAAACAGCAGGATTAATATTGATGCAGAAGGGGAAAAGCAAACAGATAGGCAGGGACAAGACTGCACCCAGCCTCCTCCGAAACACATGTAAAGTTGGAGCTAAAATGTCATATGCATATGTAATTTATATGCAAAACTCTCCTATCGCAGGGCCACAGGCTGCCAAGATGCCTTTCGCTACCTCCCGAAACCCGCTGGAGCTCCCTCATTTCATATTACCAGTCACCCACCAAGGGCAAGTGTGTCTGAGGAGAACAGGGAAACTTTCCTAAGGCCGGCGCATTAAATTCTGCTTGCTAGTCGCCTTCCCGGTCGCTCAGCAGGTTGCGGCAGGAAGACCTAGATTTTGCTCCTGTGCAGGCTCTGTCCCTGGCAATGCCTGACTGGAGCAGACTGCGAGCAACCCTGCCAAGAATCTGAGGCTCTGATGATGCGAGCCAACCCCAGACTAATAATTTTATATCTCAATATAAGCAAAAGAGTTCCATAAAAATAGACCGCTCTTAACAGGATGGTGTTCTGAGCAGAGAGGGCTGGAGCGCAGTGCCGAGGAGCATCCTTTCCCTATCCGTGGTTCCTAACTTTAGCAACTTCCATATGTCTATTTGTCTGATCGCTGAACTTGGGGAAAGAATGGTGAATGAGATGTGACTCTTAAACTCCAGCGCCTGGAAACTCAGGAGGTGAGATACCTATCAATGTGTAGATAACACTTCCTTCTTTCGGGTTCCCAGGAGACAGAAAACAAACAAGCCTGAGGCTCGACTATGAGGATTTCTCCTCAAATGGCTGCATGCTGGAGACAACGCAAGTGTTTCTGGTTGCAAGTGAATAAGGAAAATATCGATGCTGTGGAGGGCAGGTGTGGGAATGGGCCAGGTACTCAAAAGAAGTACTGTTTCCAATGTGCAAGGTTTGAGGGCACCCGGATGGCTCAGACAACCAAGTGTCCCCGTGCACACTGATACGGCTGTTTCTTCACTAAGATTCCTGGGGTGAGGGGGCAGAAGTCTGTCTCTCCACAGAGCTCCAGGATGGCTGCTATCAGGGAAGAGGCAGATGCCAAAAAGGGCTCACTTCTTTTGGCTTAGTGGGGGAAGGGGACCCAGGTGCAGCACCTGGACACAAATCCATCATCAGGAAGGGAGTAAGGGGGCCTTAAAGGGATGGTGAGAGGTCTCTGGCGACCTTGTACATTGGTGAGAAGCAAAAGTAATCCAACGCCTACAGCAAGAGACCAATTTGAAGCAGGTGGGCTGTGGAGGGGCCTGGGAAGTCTGAGTTCCTCAGGGCAGGCCAGCAGGCTGGAAGCTCCTCAGAAGTGTGTACCGCATTCTCGAGTCCAAGCCAGCAGGGCAAGCGGCTGGTTAGCTGGAAATTCAGGCAGAAGCTGAGGCTATAGTGTTGAGGCAGAATTTCGAGTTCTTCTGGAAACCTCAGTTTTGGCTCCTAAATTCTTCCACTAGACTGGCTGAGACCCAAACACATCTTCAAAACACCTCTGTAGGGGTGTGTAGGGGTGTGTGTGTGTGTGTGTGTGTGTGCATATATGTGTGTGTGATTTGTGGCTGGCCTGGCTGAGAACTTAGAACTCACCTCCATGTGTCACATGAAGACATTAAACTAGGTATAGCTACAGCAAGGATCCACTCAGCCAGAATGACAAGGGACATCTGGCCACCTTCTGAGATGTGTGTAGTCCTACACACTGGGGACCAGGTCAGCTGACCTGAGCAGGCTCCTCCCTTGTGTCAAGGGCAGTGCTTGATCAGTTAAGGACAGTGCTTCCACCATGGGAGGGGCAGACGGGCAGATCAAAGTCCTGGTCCTGGCCACTCCTCACCCAGCTGTCTCCCTCAGTCTCCTCAGTACCTGTGAGCACAGAGGAAAGAGCATGCACTTTTGGTGCAGGTGGCGAACAGGAGGGAAAGAGCTGATATTTTACAGGACCAGAGAGGTGGTTATTTGGGGACCCTGCGAAAGACCTTGGCATTCGCATCTTTCTGGAGTCACAAGTCCACTCAGCAAGGGGACCACCAATCATACAGGCAACAGGAAGATCTGCACACAGTTACATAAAACAGAAGTATCATGTGAAAAATTTACATGAGATGTTTAATATGATATCTAAACACCTCATGCAAATCTAGAAGGCCTGTCTCCCTGAAAGATACCTCACGTGTGAATGCACAGATTGTGGGAAACACAGGGAATTCAGAAGCAGATCTGCATGTGACTTCTGCTCTGCCAACACGAGTAAAGTCCACCGGTCGAGACACTGGACCTGAAGGCCACGAGGTCCACAGCCCCCTGGAGAAGCTCTGGGGCCAGCCTGCCTGGCACAACCTCCAGTGCCACTTGCCAGCTGTGTGACTTCAAGTGCCCATTGTGAAGACTAAAGGGACCCATTCAGAGAGCTTAACACAAGCAACAGCACGGCCAGTGGCTCTTGCCTTCTACATCTTTAGATGATACCATCTGTAGTACCTGTTTCCCACATTCATGACAATCCACAACACAGGTAGGAAATGCACCATGCTGGCCAGCATGGGTTATTCCACAGTCAACTCATGTGGCGGGGAGCCCTGAGACTCACTCACACAGAGCAGACCAGGCTGTATTCACAGGAAATGCACGGCTTTTAAGGAGCCTTATTCCCAGGCAGGGCCCCTGAGCTCTTGTTTCTGCTGGGTGACATTCAAGCCTCGATGGTGGTCCTCAAGCCTGTATCACAGTGGGACAGGGCTGGGACCAGAAGGTCCAATGAACAGAGCCAGGATTTCTGACTGCACGGAGAGAGGGCGTGCAAGAGATGCAATCAAAATATGCAGTGGCTGTTTAAATTTTTAAAGTTATTCCAATAAAAGACATCATGGTCTGCAAGTCCTCTTGCCAAGGTGTGACCAAAAATATGGTGAATACTGCTAGCGAGGTCCATCTAACAGGAGAGCCTGATTTTTCCCTGGATTCTCTTCTGGATCTTCCCCAGAGTCAGAAAGCTCTTAAGTCAAGCTCTTGAGAAGTCAAGCTCTTAAGTCAACTCAGCCTACTGAAGCAGCCACAACAGTGCGACTTGAAGACACTCCCGAAAGAGGGCTTCCACGGCGGCTTCAGGAAGTGGCGAGAATTATGGGAGAGGTGCGTTGGCAGGGAAGCGGAGGATTTCGAACAATATTAATTGCAGTGTGCCTTTGACTGTTTTGTAAATTTGCACATTCGCTGTATTTGTCTGTCACGCCTCATATTCAAAATGATATCCAAAAAAAAGAGGAGAGGGAATTTTTCTCTAAATTCTAAGTGATCTGCACAAAAATATCAACTGATCTAACATCTAAATAATTGGAGAACCCAAAAAAAGAGATTGGGATAGAAAAAATATTTTCTTAGTCTAATGAGATGAAGTTTGTAAAATTGATAGAAATGTCAATTCATGTTCCAAAAAGTTCTCCAAGCAGGTTAAACTAAAAACAATCGAAACTAAAATGTACACAAGGGTAGGCACATTAGGTGCCTAATAAAAGACAGGAGAGATGGCTCAGTAGAATAAGCGCTTGCCTGGCAAGCACAAAGACCTGAGTTCAAGCCCTGGTTCCACCAAAAAAAAAAAAAAAAGACAGAAAATGTCACAAACAGCCAGAAAAATAAACCGATTACAGATGGAATATTGGTAGGAGTGACAATGTCCCCATCAGAAATAGTTCACGTCAGACGACAGCGGGCCAACGCGTTTAAATGCTGGGTCAGGCGCTGCTGACTGCTGGAGCTAGTGAACACGTCCTTAGCATTAGAAACAAGTTCGGGTAAACAGACGCTGAGAGATTTAGCAGCGCCAGATCTACGGTCAAAGACATGTTACAGAAGATGTTCCTTAAAGAACAATGATAGCAGAAGGAAGCTTTAATCTGCAGAGAAATAAGCAGTTGCCCAAATGGGAACTATGTAAATAAAACCAAAAGACGGTTTTCTCTTGTTTCTTGATTTATAAGATATTGATGTTTTGGAAGTTAATGACAATATATTTTGCAGCTTGTAACTCATGGGTAAGCACTATGTATGATAATAAAGTACAGAAAGGATCAGTGGAAGTTTAGGGCTATAAAGTTCTTACAATATAGGGGACATAGTATAATGTTAATTAATGATAAAATAAAAATACATCTTGCAATCCCCAATACACCATTTTTTAAAATTTGATACAGGGTCTGTCTATGCAGTTCAGACTAGTAGTAATCCTCCTATCTCAGCCTTCCCAGTGCTGGGACTACAGGTGTGCACCACCACGCCCAGTTTCGGGGCTGGCACAGCATGCAGTACCAGGGATCGAACTCAGGACCTTGCAGTTACTTGGCAGACAGGCATTTAGACCACTGAGCAGTCTCCTCCAACCCCACGACACCATTTTTAAAATAATGATGCAGGAGTATATCAAAAGAGCTAATGTAGGAGTTCTGTAAAATCAAGTATAGAGAAAATAAAGAAGAAGGAGGAAAAGGTAAGAAAGAAGAGGAGGAAAAAAAAAGAACAACAGTCTTATGAGACAAATGGAAGCTCAATAGCAAGATGGTAGACTTGACACTCACCACAACAATAATTATATTAAATATAAGTGGACTAAATATCCCAATTAAAAAGCAGGGACTTTCAGCCTAAAGACAGTAAGACATAACTATGTACTTTTGATAAAAAAAGCAGACCATGCCCTTGGCTCAGAAGTTTCTGAGAGACAAACAGGAATGCAGAAACCCAGGCCAACACAGCCACCCAAGACAGTTCAAGCACTCACTGGATTCCAAGAGATTTAATTCAGAGCAAGAAGTCCGAACATGAAATCACAGTGCAGAGACGAAGGAGGGCCCACAGTTCTCGTGTCTCATGACTGATCCACCCTCTGTGAGATGCCAGCAAGTGTGAAGGTGGGGAGGATGCAGCTCAGACTGAGCGAAGCCGAGGCTCTGGGACAATGGACCTGGCTGGCACCGTGATAGTAGTGACAGTCATAAAGCCGTAAGCCTCTGTCCAGAGAGTGAGGAGAGGTGATCCATGGGCAGCACAGCGGGGGTCTGGGAGTCCCTGGCTGAGGGCTGTGAGCCACAGTGAGGGAGTGAGCAGGACTCTGGCTTGGATCCTTCCTGGCACCCGAAAGGCTCCTACTTCATCTGATTTGAGGTGTAGCTAGAAACCCAATTTTTTATTTATTCAGTTTCTACACTATCTTGTCACGAATTTGGGACAATGAATAAAAATACACTCAGCACTAAGGGATGAAATATGTTTTGAGGTAATCAGGCAGAGGGAAGGAAGGGGAGCTAAATCACAGACTGGGGTCTGCAATACCAAGCAGGCGCACAGTATTGGTAGAAAGGAGCCCCAAGTGCTTCCGAGACGCTGCAGCACCATGGAGGACACAGAGGCAAGCAAGCCCCGTGAGGCAGCAGGCTGTGCACCGCCGGACCAGCACGTGGAGCCGGCACGCAGAAGGAGCTTCACACGAACAGAAAATAGCAAGGGGAGATAGTTGGCAAATGCTGACACGTTTCCTTTAGGTGTTGTTACGGAGCGTGTTCTAGGTGCCAGGCCCTGAGCTGACCAAACACAGGAGGAATAGTTGGAATAAAACAGGAGAGCCCGCCTGCATTCACAGGGTCTGCAGCAAGGTGGGCTTTCATTCATTCAGGCATCTAGATGGTACTCTAGCTCCTGGCTCCTAGCCACGGGCAAGTAAGCAGATAAATACATGGAACACGTGTCCTGAGAGGACAGCACAGAAAATCCTGGGGCGGTGGCCTTGGATCGGGGACCTGGCCAAGCTCTGAGGGAGACTGCAACCAGGGAAGCGTGAAGAGACGTTTGAACTGAGCTGGAGGAACAGAAAAGAGATGAGTTGGTGGAAGAGGACCTCGGCTGATGGGAGGGCCGAAGGAGGCTGGGGATGCTGCACTCAGATCTGTATTTCTGTAGGACCATTCTGGCCTCAGCATGGGGAACAGCTTGGAGGGAAGGAGCGCGGACCGGGGAGGACAAACAGAAGGCTCTGCAGGAACGCAGGCCAGCACGAGGCAGCTCGAACCCTGCAGCAAGCCGGGGCTATAAGGCAGGCTTGGGGGAAGTGGAACAATTGCACTCCCAAGCTGCGATCCTGGGGATTCCTTGGAATGTGGAGCTGAGGACAGGGCTGAGGCGCGGCTGTGCCACCTGTGTTCCTGATTACTGATGGCTACCCCCCCACACTCCTTCCGACAGTCCCATGTCACCATCTTCCCCTTCTCAAAAGAATCGCCTCCCACCTGCCCCAAGATCTTATATAAAAATGTCACCTACACTTCACACACTGTGCCTCCCAGGGACCCCACCCTCTTCCCTGGTTTACTTTTTCAGCTCCAGTCGTCACACTCTCTACAACACCCTCATTTTTCTACCCGCAGTTAAAACGAAAGCTCAGCCAAAGGCAGGAACCCACATCCTTGCGCGCTCAGCTCTGTGTCCGAGGCGTGTGGCGCGTAGTAGGCGTTCAGACGCAGCTCTCGCAAGGCGAGGACATCACATCTGCAAAACATGTGGCCCACGGGAATTGCTCCAGGAACACAAGCGACCAGGCTCTTGACAACACTAGCACTGTCTAGTGACACAAAGCCTAACTCCCGGGCCCACCACCTCTCCCAGCATCCATCTGGAACCATGTCTTCCAGCACAGCGACTACTCATTTCAATGTGTGTGAAGATGAAATGGCTCTTGATTAAAATCACGACCTGACTCCTCCACTTAAGGGAGCAGAACCCCAGCACCCCGGGTCCGCAGAAGGACAACAGGCTCAGCTTTGGCCTCCCCCTTAGGACAGAGCCGCAGTGGTCCCCCACCCCCGTGGCTTCAGCTGAGCTGACGGCGAGGCTCTGAGCTTCCCTCTGGCCGCGCAGCAGTGCACTGTGTATTTATCTACGTTGCCATTACACAGAAGGAGTCGGAATTGGGAGGAAGATGAATAGGACATCTCCATTCTGAGTCGAATCTTCCCGCAGCACGATTGAAATGCCATTCATTCTGTTCTCACTGCATTGATCGGTAATTTTCATTTTCTAATTCCAAATAAAACCCTTCACCGCAGCAAAGGGGCCGGCTCCTGAATGTAACTTTGCGGCTCATTTTAACTTCATCGCTTAAGGAGGTTCTGTTACGATCACTCCTAAGTGGTAATTCTACTTTTCCAATTAGATTGTGGGAGTGAGCCAGATAAATGGACTCTTATCCCCCAAGCCATGATCTCAACCTTGCCATGGAGCTGGGACGTGAATAACCCAGGAGCTCCTTGCCGCTCTGCTCCAAGTCCCGCAGCCCCTGCCCAACGGGCCACACTGAAGACCCGAGGCCTGGCGGAAAGTTGGCTCCTGGAGTCTGGGAGTTGATTGGGAAGCATCTCAGCTTCTGCCGCTGCAGAGCCTGGACCAAGGTGGCCTGGGCTTGCGTTCCGCGTCCTCCCGAGGGCTGTGGGTGGCTGAACTCAGGAGGGCAGGAGCAGCTCCCTGGTCCACAAGAGGCCCTGCAGCAATCGTCCCCAGTAGTACAGTCAGCCCTGAACAGCAGAGACAGTCATTGGCCACACTGAGACACCTCAGGGGCAGGGTCCCATGTCGGAAGAGGGGCTGTGGTGCCTGCCTGTGCGCGCCCTGCAGCCCTGTCCTCCGTGGGTGCTGTGGGCCAGTTCAGAGGACCAAGAACTCAGCAGCCTAATCATCAGCTCCGGGGTCCTCTGCCCACGGCCAGGCACTCTCTGGAAGTAAGAAGTGAAAATTTCCAAAAACAAGTATTTCTTAAGTTTGTAATAACTTTTATTATTGTATGTCATTATCATGGTTCCATTTTATTAGTTGTTGTTCATCACTTACCATGCATAATTTATTAAACTTTTTCAGGGATTTCATACTTTTTTAAAAAAAGCAGAGTCTACATAAAGCTCCATGTCACCAGTGGTTTCTGGCACAGACCCCTGGGGATGTCTCCCTATGGATTAGGGGGACACAGGACTTCCAGCCTCATGCACGTGACAAGGGCTGCAAAGGCCACAGAGCAGGCCAGCAGGAGCTGAGCAAGCAAGGAGGGGTCTTTCCCCACAGCTCTCATACCTGGAGACAGCTAAGCCCAGCAGATGCCCACCAGACAGACAGCAAGCACCACGCATTGCCATGTCCAGCCACGGGAAGGCAGGATTCCGGAAAACCTCAGTGAGAGGCAGGGACACAGGAGCCAGTGCCCCCCCACACCTGATGCCAAGGAGTGGCAACTTGGAAGGAAGAGATCACACTTGATGGGAGTGGCTCAAGGTGGCCGTCCCTCCTCAGCCTTGAGAAGGGATGGCACAGGTGGCAGAGGGAGATGAAGCCATGGGCCCAGCCGCCTGGGGCTCCATCACTCCTGAAGCTGTTAGCTCTGGTGTCGCCCATAGGAAATCTCCTAGAATTATATCCTGGGGCTACATGATGCCCTCCAAACCCAGGTGGGGACCAGAGGCAAGGAGCATCTCACACAGCTCCGGGGTGGCTAGACACAGCTGTCCTAAAACAAAGGAACACACATCAGGCTACACAGCCATCCTTGGGTGTCCTCTCTTGAGTGTGGGCAGCAGCTGCATGTGTGTGAGTACCGAGAATGGCAGCCTAGGAGCCCAACTCCCACGAGCCACAGCAGCTGCTCTGGATCTCAGGGAAACACCCAACTCCCCAGAAAGGTCAGGGTCACTTCGCTGCTGCCGAGTTCACCCAGCTCAGTAAACCTCAGTGAACTCACGCATGTGTGTATGTGTGTATGTGTGTGCATGCATGTGTGTGCATGTGCATGCATGCACATTGTGTGTATGTGATAAATTCACATAAGACACGATGTGCCATTTTAACCAAGCTGAAGTGTATGGCTCAGTGGATTTTAATACTCACCATGCTGTGCGAGTACTACTGTTATCTAGATGCACACTCTTTGTATTACCTTCAAAACAAGCCCACGAGCCCCTCCAGGACCCCCAACCCTTGGCCCCTGGAAGCACTTCCCATAAACGCAATCAAACAGCACGTGGTCTTTGTGACGAATTTTATTCCCCAAACACACTGCGTTCTCTAGGTGCAAGCACTGTGCTATGCGATGCATCACTCCTTTTCATAGCCACGTAATGTTTTACTGTGCGCATAGATCACATTTAGGACGTATTCACAGATAGGGAGGGGTGACCCCTGTTCATCACTGTCCACAGTGCTGCAACGGTCATTCAGGAGCCAGTTTCGGTTTGCACACCTGATTTCACGTGGTGGGGGAGGGAGAGTCTGTGGTGAGGCTGGAATCGCTTATCACGCTGGGTCACGTGATAGCTCTGTGTGACACACAACAGACTTCATAAGCTAAGAGAAGCTGTGAGCTTCTCTTTTAAACAACCCTACTGTCACATGGACTGTGCCTTTAACTGGCCTTTGGTCACTGCTAGTCCTGCTTCACGAGGCTGCCCGCTCCACGCACAGGGGTCAGCTGAGGCTCACTGCTTCTGTCTCCAGCCCTCTGACGGCCCGCAGTGCCACCACAATCGAGCAGCATGGCTTGGGGCGGCACTGCCTCCTCAGTGTTCTCACTGGTCCATGCAGTGCGTGTTTACTGAGCACAAGCCACAGGCCAAGCCAGGGAGGGGAAGGGGGAGGTTACAGCTTACGATGACAAAAGCAAGAGTCCCTGCTGGGTGATATCTATGGAGGACGGTGGGAGGCCACACTTCACACTTCACACGGCCTTCAGGGCCTCAACCCTACAGCTCTTCCTGTCCTCCCTCCTCCCAAATCTCACCGCACACAACTCTGGGAGCGAAAGTGTATGAAGGACTGGACGCAACCTATTGGACTCCCGAGTGTAGCAAAGATGGCATGACTCCAAACACAACGCTTGGGCTCCCTGGGCCCTGGAAAAACCTCGTGATGAAATCAGGGTTCGCTAAAGGAACAGACCTAGTAGAATGCACATGTGCAGATGGATGAATAGAAAGATAGACAGATGATAGGTTCATATAAAATTATCCAAGGGGGCTCATTAGGTTGGTCTGCTGGTGAACCTTTTGGAGCTTTCCATGACCACAATCAGCCCCCTGCTGCACACATGCCGTAGGTTCGCCCCCTCTAGGGGGCCAGACCAGGCACGCAGCTCCATCCAAGGCTGAAGGCAGAGGCCCATGGAGCTGGTGTGAGCACACCCACGAGGCTAAGGAGGCGGGAGTCTGATGCCAACAAGCAGTGGGGGCAAAAGATGTGCCTGGTCAAGCAGAACTGAGGTTGCAAGTGCTGACTGGCTTCTTCCTCCTTCCTCTTCTGGTCCTTCCCCCCTCTGTGCACTGTCCCATGTACCAATCATCTCTGAAAACTCCCTCAAGACAGAGCAGTGTGTGCTTTGCCAACTTCCTAGGCATCTCCCAGCCAATCAAGTCCACACTCGAGATTGACCAGTGCACCACTCTTGCCCCAAACTCAAGCACATTGCAGATGACAGCCACCAGAATCAGAGTGGTTAAGTGTCTTGCCAGGAAGTGGCAGCGGGACAAGCTCCACACCAGTGCTCCTTCAGAGGTGCCGGCTGCTGCTGAAACAGGTCCCAGGCCCTTCACCTCTTGTGGGGCAATAACCATGACCGCCACTGTTGTCCAGTGCCTCCTCTGTGAGGGGCACCATGCCCACTGGGCTTGGCATGCGTGAAGCTGTTTCATCTTCCCCGAGGGCAAACCTGAGCAGCCCCTTCTAGGGTTGAGGGAAAACAGATCCGAGAAAACTCATGCAACAGGGACAGATTCCACAGAGAAGCCAGGTCATCCTGGACCAGAGTGGATGTGCCTCACACTGCACTGTTTGAAATTTTCACAGCAGGATCCTTGTCGCTCCGGGCAGGTCTGTGCTTACAGGTCTCTGAGATCCTAGCTTCTTGCCCTCTGACTGACCACACACCGGCACCTGTAAGTATTGGTGAAGGTAACCAGCACTCACCAGGTCGATAACTAGCTATTCCCTGGGTGTCTGATCACCGCCCACCTCTGCTACCAGCCTGTAAACCCACAGGGGCCCATTAAGAAGGTCCATGGCTCCACGGACAGGCACATGAATTACAGACCCAGAGCACCGTCAGTATCCGCTCTCTGGCTCCATCACGACCTTCAGACCACAGTAGAAATCTGAAGGCGAGGAAGACCCGGAAGCTATACCAGAGGCCAGGCAGAGGCTCCAAGCGGAGCCAGGCAGTGAGGTAGGGAAGAAGCCTCAGAGGCAGCAGGCCCTGCCCAGAGCTCACCAGCAACACACACGAGGAGCCAAGGAAGTGTGAGGCTCACCATGCTCCGCTGCAGCTCCAGGCTTAGAGAGCAGAGTGCTCCGCTGCTCTGTGCACATGTGTGTGCATGTGAGGGGGTGCATGTGAGTGTGCATGCCTGCGTGTGTCCATATCCTGCACCCTGTGTCCCCCCAGCTTCAAGGTCACACTCAAATTCACCAGCAGAGACAAAGGCACCGAGAGACAAGCGCCCTGTCCTCATCCTTCTCACAGAGAGCACAGGTGCATGACCCTTCCCCCCTGCACAAAAAGCTGTTGCCATGGGAACCATACCCGATGCCAACCTGACAACAAGTGACATTCAAACCAAGAGGGATGCTGACCTGCCCCCCCATGCCCCTCACACCCTCCTCTAGTGCCAGAGGACAAGACAAAAAAGAAAGCCTTGGCCTATTCATATTCATGAAATGACAATGACAAAGATTAGCTTTCATGATGATTTCCTACCAGAGGTGGAGAGAAAACCCTGGGGAGGAAAGGGTGGCATTGCTGGAAGCCCCATCAGCTCCACACCTGCTGGAGGGCACACTGATAGGTTATGGCCCTAGTAAGAACTGCTGAATTATTATGGTGGTCATCTAATATGGCTGAA
>NDGM010733401.1:0-18823 GCA_002564305.1 Octomys mimax
ATTAAATTAATATATTTGAATAATTTATCTCTATAAAGTGGCAAATTGAATAGCATAAAAGCTATTAAATCCATGATAATTTTAAGCTGTGAAAATGGCTATAAGTATTAATTTGAAATATTTAAAAAATTATGAATTTGTACTATGAAAACAAATATTTTTATATTTTTGCATTATCATGGTATTTCTATTATCAGCACAAGGTGAAAATAAAATGATAATTTACTGTTTCAATTACTCTTTTCTCATTGCTGGGACAAATACCTGACACCCAAAATGAAGGAAGGATTTATGTAGCACACAGTCAGTAGAGGTCTCAGCACATCCTCATCAGCCTCCAAGGCAGAGTGGCACATGGCATGAGCAACACTTCATGGCAGCAGCAAAGGGCAGATAATAAAAAGGAGGAGTAGCAGCAACAAAGGCTATAGAGATCAAGTTCATCTCCTTTATGCTGCATTTGGTATATTGGCCCCAGGCTGGGAGTAGCACTCACACACAATCCCAGTAGCATTTAAACCCATAATCCCTGCACTGGACTATGAATTAATCACAAAGTCTAGAAGTCCACCGTACAATTGCATGAGGTTTTGGGGATACAACTAAACACAAACCATAACAATCCACTCCTGAACTCCCAAACACTCATACCCATTCATTTGGGGAAAAGGCATTTTAGTCCATCTCTAAAAGTTGTCAATGTCATAAAAATTTCAGCATTGCTGAACAATCCAAGTCCAAAGTCTCCTTTAAGACCTAAGGCAAAGTCTTAGCTGTGAGCCCCTGTACAAATGAAAAGGTAAGCACTTCCAACATTCAATGCACAAGGTAAACACTTCCATCCCAAAAGGTACACATGGCAGGATGCCAAGCATTGGGATCAAAGCAAGTCCAAAATTCAGCAAGGCAAACATTAAATCCTATAGTTTCTTGTAGATCATCCAAAGTAATCTGTGATGAGTTGTGAGCTCCAAAGGCCTTATATAGTTCTGCCCCTATGGCACTCTTGGTGGTTATTATGGTTTGTGTCTAATTGTCTCCCCAAAGCTTCATGCAGGAATGGGGCAGATTTCTAAAGTTTGTTGTTAACTCATGATCCACTGGGGTTATGGGTGATTCAAAGCTGGGATTATGGACATGAGTGCTGCTGGGACTATGAGTATGAGTGATACACTCAGCCTGAGGTGGATAGCCTGAATGCAATAGAAAAGACACAGACTTTCTCTCTGTTGCCTCTGTAGCCATTGTTCCTGCTACTCCTTCATTTTGCTCTCTGCCCTTTGCTGCCTCAATGAAAGGTTGCTCTCTGCCAAATGTGGTGCTGCCTTGGAGCCATCTGAGTATTGACTGAGACCTCCAGTAACCATGAGCTAAATAAACCTTTTGTTCCTCCATTTTCCATGTTGGGTATTTTTCCCAGCAATGAGAGAAGGGTAACTGAGACAGTAGTAGCTCCAATGGCTTCTCTCTTAGGCCATCTTTACTCCCTCCCTGCAGTTTTCCTCAGATGACCCACATTCCTGGTGTTTCCAAACCTCTGGGGTTTATACTGAATAGGCTTCTCACTCAGATTTATACACTTTCCTCTCAGTAGCACAGTGCTAGGGGCAGCCTTCTTAATCTCAGAACTCCTGCATTCTGCAAGTACCTAAAACCAATGCCATGTCTTTGATGCCAAGATCTGCTGTTAACTGGAAAAGTAGCCAAATTTCTTCTCTCTTAGATGTAGACATAAGAATGCAGTGATTTTTGGACACTCTGACCCTGATTTGAGTAAAAAATTCTCTATGTCAGTGCCATTCTGGAACCTGGTGTGGCCAGTGCTGCCATTCTTGAAAATAGTGCTCTTTGCTTTCTCCTCAAGGTAAAGTTTCACCCTTGCAATTCTGAAGCTGAATAGGGCAGAGAATTTCTGCCTCCTTCAATGCCCTTAGGCCATCCTTTCTATTCTCTTGTTCCTTGGCAATGGAAATCTCAGCTCTATCTATGCTTTCCACAGATGTATTGGAGCTTCCTGTTTGGCCAAACTCACAAAATTTTAAATCATCCCGTGGGGCTCTTTGCTCTTGATTCTTGACATATATCTGACTAAAAGCCCCCAACAATAGCCATTCCACTGCCTCAATATACATTTGCTTTGAAATTCCATTTGTCAGATTGATGAATTTCCTGTGCTTAATCTCAGTTTCAGGCAAATTGTATACACATGAGCAAAATGCAGACAAACTTTCTACCAAGCCAAAATACACATTGTCTGGAGTCCAATAACCAGTGCAGTCTTTCTTCCCAGCAGAAACCTACCCTGATCTTTATTGGCAAGATTTCTATCAGCCTTCTGGTCTTCTGAGCTTTGACTTGAATCTCTCCTACAGAACAGCTGAAGCTGTTCCAGCATTTCCCTTGTAGAAAACATCTCTAAACCTTTCCTGTATCTTTCCATAAGCTATTCTCAAAAGCTTATAATCCACATGATCAGATTTAGTCACAGCGATGGCCCCACTCCTGGTACCAATTATATCTCAGTTACTCTTCTCTCATTGCTGTGACAAAGTCCCAACACCCAGAATTAAGGAAGGAAATTTATTTAGCTCATACACTGTGGCAGTTTCAGTCCATACTTAGCTGGCTCAAAGGTAGAGCCCCACATGGACAAGCACAGCAGTTAATGGTGGTGGAAAACAATAAAACAGCATAAGAAAATGGGAGTAGTAGCAGGAAGAATGACTTGAGAGAGTGTCAGTCTCACTTATGTTGCATTCAGACTGCCACAGGCTGGGTGTAGCACTTTCACCCATAATCCCAGCAGTACTCACCTCCATAATCTCTGCTCTGGATCAGGAATTAATCACAGACTGCAGAATTCCCTCCCATGACTGCATGAGGCTTTGGGGGTGACAACTAGACCCAAACCATAACATTTACAATCAATAATGTTGGAAAATAAATAAATCTTGAGATGTTACGAAAGACACTTCAAAAGACCACCAAAATGTGAATTAGTATTTTGAAATTGTTGTGTTTTTTAAATGTACCTATGGATATAGCCAAACATTCAAGGAATAAACTTATTAAAATACAGCAATTGAAAAAACAAAAAATTTAGTCCAAATATGTTCTGTGTGTTATATGGTTGAGAAAAGGAATAGTTGCAATTCAACCAAATCAGTAAATGACTTTGAAATCTAGAAGATGGACTTACAATGGATGGCCCAACATAGGCAAATTGATAAAATATAATACACTGTATAAATAGGACCAAGCATATAAAACCACAGAATCATCTCAAAATACATGAAAAAAGCATTTGACAAAACCCACACAGGTAAACCCATCAACTCATGATTTAAAAAACCTACATAAAATTGGAATATATCTTTGTGTCAATCTTATGAAAAGCACTTATAACAAACCGAGAGCCAACATCACATAGAATGGACAAAAACCTGAGAGTTTTTAATCTGAAATCAGTTAGAAACAAGACAAGAATGCCCACTATCACTGCTCATTCAATATATATTCTGGAAAAATTATCCAGAGCAACTGGATGAGAAAAATAGTTGAAATAATAATAGGAATGGAATAAGTTACATTATTGTCATTTGCAGGTGACATGATAGTCTACACAGAAGATCCTTAAAGCTCCACCAAAAGACATGCAAATTTTATAATCAAATTAAGTAACAGAGCAGGATATAAAGTAAAAAAGCAATAACACTTCTGTAAAGAAATAACACACAATGAGAAAGAAATTAGGGAAACGACACTTTAATGGTAGTATAAGGAAAAATGAAACACATAGAAATGAATATACTGAAGGAAATAAAATACCTTCATAATGAAAATTGCAGTATTCTGAAACAGGGTACTGAACAGGATATCAGAAAATGGAAAGATATCCTCTGTTCTTGGATAGGCAGAACCAATATAGTGAAAATGACCATATTTGCAAAATTTTTATACAGGTTTAGAGCAATCCTGATCAAAGTAACAATAGCATACCTCAGAGAATTAGCAAAAAACAATTCCTAAATTCGTTTGAAACCAGAGGAGGCCTAAAACAGCAAAGGTAATTCTGGTAGTAAAGGCAAAGCAGAAGGCATAGCATTCCTTGATGTGAAATTAAACTACAAAGCTACCAAGACATAAAACAGCATGATTCTGGAAAAAAAAAAAAAAAAGAAACTAAACAACAAAACGAAAACACCTCCCAGACCCAAGAACCAATGGAACAAAATAGAAAATGTAGAAGCAGTTCCCCACACACTCATTTACATTGTCATCACCAAAGTTGCCAAATATTTTTACTGAAAGAAAGATAAATAGTGCTGGAAAACCTGGTATTCACATTGAAAGGATTAAAGCTAGCTCTAAATCTCTCTCCATACACTGAGCTAAAACCAATATGGTAGAAAGATTTAAACATTAAAACATAAATACCTAATCAGCTAGAATGTACAATAGATAAAACAATAGAAGACATAGACATAGGCAAAAACTTTTTGAACAAAATCCCAATCAGAAAGGAACTATTACCAGGATCTAAAAATCTACGAAGAATACCACATCATATTAAAGAGCTTTTGCACAGTAAAAGAAACCCCAACAGAGGAAAGAAAACACCCACAGAATGAGGAAACAATGTCTACTACTCCTCCAACAAACGAGTATTATCTAAAATTTATAAAAATCTTTAAAAAAAGTAAATTCATATTTTAAGGCACAGTCCAAAATTGGACACCTGCGCAGGGACCGGGTTTGAACCCAGCATGCTGGCACCACACCCAGGGTATACTGAGACAGTGACTGAGTCTGGTCATGGTGATGCATGCCTATAATCCCAGTGCTTTGCAGGCTGTAAATAGGAAGATCTCTATGAGTCCAATCTGTGTAGTGAGACCCTATAGACCCTGTACTGAAGATTTAAAAAAAAAATGAAAACCTGAATGAATAGACACTTCCTACATGAAAAACAAAGAGCAAATAAAAATATTTATCATCACTCATCCTTCAAGAAATGCAAATTAAAGCAAAACTGAGATTCCATCTCTCACTCCAGAAAAAATGGCTATCATTCCAAGAAATCAGCCAATGACAAATGCTAGAGAGGTTGAGAAAAATGAAAACCTCTTCCACTGTTGGTGAGGGTATAAATTGGTTCAACTACTGTGGAAATCATTGTGGAGAGTCCTCAAAAAACTAAATTTAGAGGTTGCATTCCACTCAGCTAATCTCCTTCTAGGATTCTTCTTGGAGGATTTAAAATGCATTATACTATAGAGATGTGTCCACACCCAAGTTTATAGTAGCACAATTTGTAGCAGATAAATTTTTGAAAAGCCCAAATACTTAGCAATGAGTGGCTAAACCTGAGACAGGTTTAGGTGAAGACATGCAGCTTAAGGACATAACATTAAGTGAAGTAAATTGGACATACTGTCTAAATCTGGCACTGTTAGAAATGGAAATGGTTAATCAGGACCAAAATTAATGATAGATATTGGGAAATGGAAACAAAATGTACAAATGGGAAGGCAAATAAGGGAAGAGGAGTGGAAAGGGAAAAGAGAGAATAGGAATCATTTTTTTTAATAGGAAGGAAACAATAGAAACAAAGATTTGCAATTTAAGGAAGGGAAATGAGAATAATTAATTGAGATATATCATGTGCAGGTACAAGTACCATATGATGAATGTGATCATCATGTAGGTCCAAAGTGTACCATAAAATTAGGTAAAAGAAAAAAGTTGGTCTACTTCCTTCAATTTCTGTATTGATCTCATTTAAACTTTTGTATCTTTAAATCATTTCACTTATGTTAAAACAAAGATGTACATATGAATTTTGTTAGTCTGTCTAATTGCCGCAAATTAAAAGCAATTCATATTTGTATCAAGTAGAAAACTGGATACAAAAATTTTATAATAGTAATATATTTGAATTCTACTGAGAAAAAGATAGTAATATATAGTAGAATTAAAATAGTAATATATTTGAATTCTACTCAGAAAAAGATAGAAATGTGCTACTGTTGAACACTTAAAATATGAACAATTCCAGAAACAAAAACTAGAAAGCAAAGGAAATTTGAGAAAATAGAAAATGTAAGGTTCACTTATGTAAAGTATAGAAAATAGCAATTTTATTTCTAAGGACAGAAAATAAGATTGCAGTTGTAGTAGTCTAAGTGGGAATACATTAATGATAAATAAAAATATTATTCATTGGTATATATATGCATAAATTTAGTTGTAGTGATTTAGAGATTTAAAAGTATAATAAAAGTAAGCTACCTGTACAATTTGTGCAAATTTTATCTTATATGTACTAAACTGTAGCAAAATTCTAAAATATTGAGTTAATCAGCAATGAAATAATAAATAGATGCATTTACAAATATATGTAAAAGCTTATGGGGCTGGGGAGATGGCTCAGTGGAATAAGTGCTTCCCTGGCAAGTGCAAGGGTCTGTGTTCAAGCCTCGGTTCTGCAAAAAAAAAGCTTAGGGAAAATGAGTACTGCAATTCTGAATTGACATGTAGCACTCCACTGTGCCTGCCAGACACCTCCAGACCAAGTCCAGGCCAGGAGTGTGAATGGGACCTTTTGCTGTGCTCTTGGTACCTCTCCAGAACCAACTCAGACCTGGCATTCAGGCCTGATGTGAGACTTTCCAGCTGAAGTCGCTGCTAAAAGGCTAGGGGCCAGAACCACCCAGCTAATTCAGGAGCAAAATATCTTGTCAGAGAGGCACAGCAGGTTCACTTCCATGGGCTGCAGTAGGAAGAAGCTGAGCACAGCAGCCAGACTCAAGCCAGGCACATTAGGATGAGTTCTAACTTCATAGATCTGGATCCGGTAAGCTGAAACACAGATCTATGCAAGCATCTTCCCTCTTTCTCTCTTGACTGAAAGAGGAGGCAAAAGGTAACTGGGATGAACTAGTCTGCCTGGAAGAGCCCGGGTACATCAAGGGGAGGTGATCAGACAGAATTTAGGGGAATTAATATATACAAATTCCCAATTTAATATCTGCTTAGCTATACAGACCTATTGGTTGCTCTTACTACCTAAAATACAAACCCATTAATTTCAAGTTTGTCAACTGCTAAATATCACTAGCCAGTATTAGTGTTCCTAATTGTAGTTCTGTAAATACAAAACTGTAAATACCTTAACCACATGATCTCTCTTGGGTAAGAATTTGGGTAGGTACTAAGGTAATGACTGCACCAAATCTCTACACCAAAGGTCAGAAGGCAGTGCTATACAAAATGACAAAGAGAAGGAGCAAAATCCAATCTCAAGCCCTGAGCCCACCCAGAACAAATGCAGGAGAAACTACTATAGAAGAAACTGGGGATTGCACAGCTGAAATCTCTGGATTAATAGCGTCAGAAGTAAAGAAACAACTGCAGAAAGGAAGAAAGGAAATCAGATCAGAAATAATCTCTGAAGTAGTAAAACAAAGGACAACTATAATGAAAGAATTAATAACTTCTTCTGAAGAAGACACTGATAAAAAAATAGAGGAGAATAGAAACATGATGGAATCCATGAATGAGCAATATAGGAAAGAAATAGATCACAGGAAGCAGAGCCAAAGAGAGATAGAGGAACTTAAAATCTCAATCACAAGCTTGCCTAACCATTTGAGTGAAAGTGAACATAGAGTTTCAGATCTTGAAGATGCCATTGCAGGTAGCAAAAAGGGAAAAGATTTCTTCAAAACAGTTAGGATGCAGGAAAAATAATTCATCACCTGCAAGACGATGTAAAGATGAAAAACGTGAGACTAATAGGCATCAATGAGAAACAAGGAGTCAATACAAATGATATAAAAAAATATAGGCAGAAGTAATAGCAGAAAACCTCTCAAATATGGGGAAACAGTCTGACATTCAGATAACTGAAGCATACGGAACTCCAAATAACATCAACTCAATTAAAAACACACCGAGGCATATAATATTCAAGAGCCCAGAAATTCAGCACAAGAACAACATAGTAAAAGCCGCTACAGAAAAGAAACAGATCACATTTAAAGTAAAACCCATTAAAATAATGACAGATTTCTCTTCATAAATCATGAAGGCAAGAAGATCATGGAGCAGAGTACTTCAATTCCACTATGAAAACAAATTCCAGCTCAGACCACTATACCCTGCAAAACTCTCTGTGAAGTTTGATGGAGAAGTACAATACTTCCATGACAAAGAACAACAAAAGTATTTCATGATGATAAAGACAACCCTGCACAGCCAACCCCATTAAAAGATATTCTAAAGAGGGACCAAACTGGACAGAATTCCACGAATGAGAATTGAAAGAACCCACCAAATAGGGCAAGCAATTAAACATGGGAAAAAAGGGGTAAACAACAGCAGGAAAATAACATGTCAATCATAAGTCAATACATCTCAATTATGACATATATAACAGTTGTGAAAAGTAATGCTGTATTTATCTTTGCTTTCTAGTTACACATATTGATTTTGAATCATCTTTTTCTGTTCTTTTGTTTGTTTATTAAAGCAGATTTGTGAAACTTTCAAGATATTTTAGAACATTTTCATATTTCTGAAATCATTAACTAAAATGATATACAAATTCAAACCTAAGATTTTTTCTTTTAAAAAATGTATACTGCCCACTCTTTCTTGGACTTCATGGATTTAAATAAATAAATGAAAATGCACTAAGTGTACAAATGTTCCTATCCCACTGTTCCTATCTTGTAATTATTTAGCCTTATGTTTTGCAACCTATTTTAATATGAATTGAGTTAAATATTGTAAATGGGCCCAAATATATGAGTCATTTAAGGATATTTCCAATATAAACAAATTTACTTGTTCTAATAGAGAACCTACATTGAAAAAGTTAATAATATTACTATAAAATATACATTGAGGGAAAAAAGGTTATGACCTATGAGACCTATTGTATATATATATATATATATATATATATATATATATATCCTATACTTTACTCCATGGATATTTTGCAACCAACTTGCCTGATTTTAAAAGTCATAATGAAACATAGGATGGGAGTAGACAGATATTCTGAAATCGAAATTGAATTGTACTCTGATACAATTTGTCACATGGATTTTTATACTATTTTTAGGCATATCTGCTGGTGTGTTCTTCATAGAAATTCACTTTACCTAAATTCACTTTAACTTATATAACTGTAGATAAAAAGAAAACCTTTTTGATATATTAAATATAAACTTCTAGATGTGTGAGGTAATATATAAAGTAGAAGTTTAGCTTCAAAATATTACAGGGAGATGTGGATAAAATATTTTACAAAAACGGGTACTGTAAAGTGTAACAGAAAGAAAAATTTTTAAACAATATCTATTCCTTCAAATTAAAAGAATTGAAACAATGTGGTAGTATTCACCACTAAGTGAATCAAAGTGAAATAAAGTCTCAGTGAGAATGAAACCTTTTTATTGAGTGTTACAAATAATAGAACATTTAGATTATTTTGTTCACCTGAGCATAATCAATAGATTCAGATGAAAACATTTTCTATAATATTATATTGTTTCCTTTCCTATAGCAGATTTTGTTAATACACATTCTTTGTAGCCATCAATCATATTGTCAAAGGGGAATAATTTCTTTAGTAGCATTTCTTTTAAATTTAACACACCTGCACAAGTGCAATATACACACTATTTTTTGTGTGTTACATTACACAGGTAGTTGTTCAGGTACTACTTATAATTAGAAATTAAAGACCCTGCTGAAATACTTGCGTGAGTAGTTTTAAGTTTTCTTTTAATGTTAATCCTTCTGAAATCAGTATCAGTGTGTTTTCTAATAGAATTACATGTTTATATTTGGATTACTAGTGCACGTTTCAGTTTTCTTTCCTTTCATAATTAATTTTTTAATTTTTAATTCTTAAAATTTAATTTTGGTTTTTAATTTAAAAAAAATTAAATTTTTTCCTAGTGATTGTATCTTTAATATACTCTAATTTATTATTTTCAAGATTAACTGTGTTTAAATTGGTTGTTAATGATTACAGTAACCCTGAAATTTGTTGAAAAAATATGTCTCCAGTACACTTAGACCTGTACTAGTAGTGTCACTTATCAAAGTAATGATTTACATATTTGTAATAAAATACATATTGGCATAGAGGAAAAAATGTGTGCAAAATTATTTATACATGACATATACTGTCCTAAATTTTTCAAGCACCTAATAATATATTTAGATAATTTTCTGATAGGATAACAATCATTCCACACAGTTTAAGTACATTTAGAAAAATGAAGCTCACAATCTTTAATGATGAAAGACACTTGTAGTGAGATGGAATGGCAGTAATGATGAAGCAAGGCAAACCATAAGCCAAGTTCAAAAGGAACTGACTTGAAGAATAGTTTTGCTGCGCAGCCTGAAGGACCTTATGTCACTGACTGCAAGCTCTTTAGGGCAGTCTGTGATCATTCACAATTGCACAAATGGGATAGAATTTATGGGACGTGGCACAAAAGTCACCATATTTAGTGCTACAAAGCACATTAATGTTCTTATTGTAAAGCACACCAACCTGCAGACATGTTTAACTCAGTGCTTTCTGATAAACTGGTAAGTCCAAAAAAGAAACAAAAGGCCTTGATAATGCACTAAAAACTACAGTTGTACTTTGTTAGTAAATAGAAAACTTTGATTATATCCTAATGCACAATAGTAAACACAATGATGGTAAAAGATAAGGTGAAAAATTTGTGTGATTACTGAATAATGGTCAAGAATGTAATGCATTTAATTATGAGGTTTTCAGTGGGCAAAGATTTAATATGCCTCATTATTTACTTGTTTATTTTAAAGAAAATAGAAAAATAAATGACATGTAAAACCACGCAATTTAAAGTGGGTCAACATTATTTCACTTATGAGTATATCTGCTAGGTGCATCCATTTACCTATGAAAGCCTCAAGTTTATATTTTTATAGCTGAGTAACACTCCATTTTATAACAATACTACAACATTTTTATCTGTTGGGTGATGTGCATTTGCGTGGTTTGCAAGATTTCCATATGACAAATTGTGCTGTGGTATATATGGGTGCACATAAATTGCTGTGATATGATGTTTTACATTCTTCCAGGAAAATATCCAAAAGCAGAATAGCTGGGTCAAATGAAATTTTTATTTTATTTATTTATTTATTTTTGCAGAACCGGGGATTGGATTCAGAGCCAAGTGTTTACCAGGCAAGCACTTATTCTACTGAGCCATCTCCCTGGACTCTCAAATGGATATTTTAATTCTATGTTTTTGCAGAATCTCCATACTGATTTCCACAGAGCTTTTACTGGCCTACTTCCCACCAGCAGTGGAGAAGGATAACTGCTACCCCACAACCTCTCCAGCACTTATTGGTTGATTTCTTGAACATAGCCATTCTTTCCTGGGTGAGATGCCATCTTATGGATGTTTTAATTTTCATTTCTCAAATTACCAGTGTTCTTGAAATTCTTTTTCATATGTTATTTGCCATTTGCATTTCTTCATCTGAGAATTAAGTATTCATCTCAGAAACCCATTTTTGGATTGTGTCTTGGCATTTTGGGAGCCTGAATTTTTAAAATTCTTTATATATTCTCAATAGTAATCCTTTGTCTGAGTGACTATTGGTTATTATTTTTTCCATTGTGTGGCAGTTTTTTTTCACGCAGATGATGATTTCTTTTGATTTGCAAATACTTTTTACTAGATGAGACACCAGTTGTTGGCTCTTTCAGGGGCTCCTTGTGTACTTATATTTTGCTCATTCTTTGCTACCCCATGTCTACAAGACTCTCACCAATTTTTGTCTTCCAGTAGATTTACTATTTCTCTTTTTATGTACATCATTGATACTTTTGACTTTAGTTTAGTGCATGGTAATAGACAGAGTATAGTGTTGGTGTTCTGTGGAAACCAGTTTATCCACACAACTTATTGGAGAGACTATTTTCCAGTGAACATTTTTCATTCCTTTGTCAAAGATAACGAGACTGAGTGGTACAGTGACACAGCTCAGTAGCATAAGCACCCACCTGGTAAGTGTGAAGACCAGGTTTAATCTCCAGTACCACATGCTGTGAAGGCCCTGAACATGCCATCCACTGAAACTGGGTATGGTGGTGTACACTTGTAATCCCAGTGCTGGGGAGGATGAGACAGAAGCAACACTATGAGTCCAAGCTGTATATCAAGACCCTATAACCAAATACATAAATAAATCTCTAAAAAAAGATAAAGTGATTGTCAGAATTTGTTAACTTGAGCCTTTTGCAGCTCAGCATATTAGACTATACTGGGTTATTTTGCTGAATTCAAGTACCTACAATCTTTGGACTGCCTTCAAGTTTGAAAAGGTCCTTTAAAGACTTTTCCAAATACAGCTCCTCTAACTGCACTGGAACACCCATCTATGACAAAACAAAACAAAAAAGGTATATGTTGGAGACACAAAGCTAGAAATTCTATCAAATATGTGTAGGTGGAACCTGGCTCAATGCCTAAAGCAAACAAGCTACCTCATTCCTGAGATAAACATCCCATCTGGTGAAGGTCAGTTAATAGTCACTAGGCAACCTAGTGTCATGTGTTACTAACTTTGCAAAAGTGTAAATAAAGGACCATTTTGTTGTGAAAAAAAGAGAAAAAAGGAGAAAAAGATATATGATAGGATAGGTATATAGCTACTTTCTCTTAGTTCATTGAGAAGAAAGATGTTTAGACAAGATATCATGCCTGCATCTTTTCTTCTAAATAACTACTATAAAGACAATAGTATGCAATGTATTAGATATTGCAACTGTCTTATTAACCTGCTTTGAAACTGTTTCATAGCTATTTTATCTTTTTTTCTCATTAAAATGAAAAAAAAATAAGGTTACTGAATGTGTTGTAGTTGTGTCTACATCTTTCAATCTGTTCCATTCACCTCATGCTTTTTTTTTTTGTCAATACCATGCTGATTTTATTACAGTAACTTTGTAGTATAATTTTAAGTCAGGGATTTTGCTGCCAGCTGCTGTGCCTTTGTTGGCCTGCATTGTCTTTGCTAATCTAGTATTTTCCAGTTCCAAATTAAACTCCCAAAGAAATTCATAGACTGAAAGTCAAAGATGGAAAACAATACTCTATACATCATAAATTCTAAAATAAGGAAAAAGTTGCTATTTTGTTCACAGAGAGTGTGAACTTCAAACTAAGATTTAAATAAGATAAAAAAAGTCACTACTTACTTGTTAAGGGAAAACTTAAAGAAGCAGTGAAAATAATCACAAATACGTATGCATCCAATTATATAAGATAAATTCTAAAGTACATAAAAAAAAGTCAAGTCAAAAGGGCAGGCCAAATAGCTCAGTGGATTAAAAAACCTGTTTAGGCAGATTCAGCAGCCGGGGCATGTTGAGGTGGCAATTGAGACTGGGTGTGGTGGAATGCGCCTGTAATCCCATCTCTTGAGAGGCTGAACACACTCGGATGACTGCGTGTACGATCTATGACGTGAGACCTTGTAGACGCTTAATAAAAATACAAAAAAATCAAGTCATCATTAACAAAATCTTAATATGATATTTAACATCCATTGTCTCAAAAAGATAGATTAACTAGATTAATAAAGATAATAAAGAGAGAACAGAAGTGAACCAAAACTTTGAACAAAAGAAATTAGTGGACATTTGCAGTGTTCCACCCAACAACATTTGAATACACATTCTTTTCAGCTGCACTTGGGACGTTCTCTACGATAGACCACATATTACTCTGTAGAACATGCTTCAGTAATTACAGGCAATTGGAATTATCCCATTCATATTATCTTACCATAGTGCAACAAATCTGAAAAATAATGAATAAAGAAATGGAACGAACACCAGAAACACATGGAAATTAAACAACACCATCCTAAACAACCAATAGGTCATAGAAGAAATTAAATGATACCTATAATTAAACAAAAATTCAAGCAAAATGTACCAGAATTGGTAGAATGTAGTACAAGCAATCCTCAGATGGAAATTTATAAAGGTGAATTCTCACATCAGGAAAAAACAGAATGAGAACAAATAAATATCCTAAAGCTGCATCTCAAACTTCTAGGAAAGGAAGTGCAAGTCAAATGAAATGCTCAAAGATGTGAGAAAATTACAAAGATCAGAGCAGAAATTAATGCAATTGAGAAGTAGAAAACAATGCAAAGAACTAATGAATCAAAGACATGCTTACTTTAAAGATTAAATAAAATTGATAAACTCCTAGCTAACCTCTTCAATTAAAGGAAAGAAGAAATCTCAAATTTAAGCAATAAGGAATACATAGGGTGAAAGTACTACAGAAATTATGGAAATTTAGAACATCGTAAGTAATTACTTTGAAAATCTTTACTCTCATAATATTGAAAACACAGAACCCATGGACAGACTTCAAATATATACAAATTAGCAAACCTGGTTTTGGTGGCTGGCACAGGGTGCCTGGTTCCAGGGCCAGAAGGGTATGCAGTACAGGGGTTGAACTTGGGTCTGTAAGCTTGCCAGGCAGGTGCTTAGATCACTGAGCCAAACCACAGCCCGCTACAAGAAATTTAGAGGTTTAATGTCAATACTCCTCTAACTCTTCAATGAAATTGAAAAGGGAGCTACTCTTCCTAAGTCATTTCTGTAAGCAAGTATTATACTGATATCAAAATCAGAGAACTATCCAACCAAAAAGGAGAACCATAGGCCAATCTCCTAATGAACACAGATGTGACAATACTCAAGAAAATACTAGCAAATAGAATGCTGCAAATCATTGAGAAGATTACACACCATGATCATGTAAGATTCATCCTAGTGATGCAGAAATGATTCACATAGGCAAGTCTATCAATGTAATATACCATATCGACAGAGATAAAAACAAACAGCATGTGTTCATCTTAATAGATAGAGAGAAAGCTTTTGACAAAGTCCAACACTCATTCGTGATAAAAAAAATCCTACAGAATATTTAAATACATGCTCTTACCTTGATCTGATAAAAGGCAACTATTCCAAAACAACAGTTAATTTTATTTTAAATGGAAAAAAATAACAGAAAGCTTTCACTTTAAAATCAGTTATAAGACATGGATGTCCACTGTCACCACTCTTATTCAACATAGTTCTGGAAACATTAGCCAGAGAAATTAGACAAAAGAGAGAAATAAAAGCAATAAGATTTAGAAAGCAAGAAGTTAAATTATCATTATTTGCAGAGGACATGACATTCTATATGGAAGACGGAAGAAAAAAACCCACCAAAACATTCCTAGAATTAACAAATAAATTCATTAGCATAACAAGATACAAAGCAAATACCCAAAAATCAATAGCGTTCATGTACACAAAGAACAAACTCACTGAGAAAGAAATTAGAGAAAGAACACCTGTCAAACTAGCATCCAAAGAAAATGAAATATCTAGGAATTCATCTAACAAAGAAAGTCAATTATTTATGCAGTGAAAAATCATAATATGATGAAAAGAAAGATTGAAGAGGATTTCAGAAAATGGAAAGATATTTCTTGCTCATGGATAGGAAGAACCAGCAGAGTGAAAACAGCCATACTTCCAAACTGTTATACAGATTAGATGCAATGCCCATCTCTTTCTTTTAATTAATCTTTTTGTAGAAATATCTTTCTTTCTTTTCACACTAGTAATTTTTAAATTATATATCTTGATTATATTTTCATAATATGACCTGACTGATTTCTGCTACAAAGCTCATTTGCCAATGCTGTTTATCATTTTATATGATCTATAATCTGCATAATAGAGTGTCAACAGAAATAAGTACTATTTCTATTCGCACTGTCACTTACAATTAATGTACACAGTTATAAAATTAAAATTCCATAAGGAATGAAAATGTTTCTTAGCAATAGTTGTAGCTAAATAATGTATTTATTCTCATGTTCAATAGTGGTACTTTTTGAAAATTTAACATTTCATTCACATTTTCTAGACTTACATATTTGTCCCTGATACACTTTTTATCCTATATGTTATGTGCATGATGGTTTAATTATGAATAACTTTATTCTAGTTAATCTACAATTTTATCAAGAGTTTGCTTATGTATTTTCTAAGCTCATATATAAAATAATATTTCTTCATAACAATGAATCTATTATATCTTTCATGAGAAAATATATTTAAGAGAAAATATTCATTGGCATAAAGTATTTTTATTTCACTATCATTCTTTTTTTATTTGTATATTTGATATAGGGTCTCACTATGCAGATTGGACTCATGGTTATCCTCCTGTTTTCAGCCTCCCCAGCACTGGGATTGCAGGTGTGTGCCACCACACCCAGATACTGTCGCCAGCCCCCATGGCATGTGGGCCTGTTCCTGCACTTGTCAAAGTTGATGCTTAGTCCACTAAGCTTTCTTACTAGCCCTTCGCTATCATTCTTGAAAGATACATTGACAATGTAGAATTTTAAGGTAATTATCTTCCCTTTATTTTTATCCTGTTATGCTACTGAATTTATTTTTTAATTCTAGGAGTTTTTTGGTGGAGACTTTATTCATTGACAACTTTGATTTTGGTTTTCAGATTTTACTGATTTCATCTGCCACTGCTTATAAGATCTGTTTTATTAACCCTGGTTTTACTAACATGCACTGAAATTTATATTTTATGAATTATGATTTGAATTTTAGGATCTTCTTGAATATGTGTACCATTACTCATTATAAATTATACCATTACCTCTGCAAATATTACTACTTTCTATATTCTTTTAAAATTTCTCTTTAAAGAAACCCAATTACATAGAAGAAACACTATCTTACTCTTCCCACACATGATTTCACTGGCTTTTAAAAATATATTCAGTTCTATGAGCTTCTCATAATTTTCTTCAGTTTTACAAACACTTTGTGAATTGTTCTTCACTCTACTTGTTCATTGTTTAAACATCTAGTAGCTATGCTTCATTTTATAATCAAAGAATAACTTATGAATTAGAAAATGATGTCAAATGAATTATTCTCTTTAAAATTTTAAATAAGGTAAGAAAAGCATGAAGAGAGACAAAGACAAAAATTTGAGATTTCTTGAAAGCAAGAATTAGCATTCATTTGTATGTCCAATATTTCATAACTATGTCTGTTAATATGAGCAACAGATTTGATAATAAATGTAGATAATATACCAACCCTTATTAATTATTCTTGTTTTGAAAATCTGTAATATATGTGTTGTTGTATGATACCCTTTTTCTGTCTTGGTTCTGATCTTTGCTCTTGCTTTTGTTTTCACTCATAAAAATAAAATAGAACTGTTATTTTAAAAAGAAAAGTATCAATAATGTATTCCTCCATGTATATCTCAGTTACACCACCATCCCATTCTCTTACTCTAGTCTTCTTGACCACTTCCAACTAGCTGCTTAAGAAAATGTTATATTTCATTCTATTTTTTAATATTTAGAATTAATTCACTTTGATGCAGCTTCTAAGCACAAGGATAAACAGGCACAAGGAATAAAAGATATGTTTTCTCAGGTATATGACTAAAGATGAAATATGGCATTTTCATGGAAGCCAACAACATAGACTATAAAAATGTCCAAAGAACATCAAGGTATGCACACCACTATGAAGCTCTTCAAGTGCTCCTCCAGCCTATGTTTTCAGGTAGCTGTTTGTCTATCTCAGTTACCTCTCTCAAGGTTTTACTTACATCTCATCTTCTCTATGAGACACAAATCTAGACACACTGTATGTCATGTCAGTCAGACCCCACTATACTTTAATATTCATTGTATGAATATATGCATTGCTATGGCTTCAACAATCCAACTCTAGTTTTTTTTAGCATTACAAGCACTATTTTGTTATTTTAGACACCCAAAATTTGATCAATATGTACTATTTGTATATACTTTATATACAAAATAAGGATATATTTATAAGGATATATTTTATCTTTCCACCTTTGCACATGCAAGCCTACCTCATTCTCAATATCTTGACCAGAACACATCTCTCACAATTAGAAAAACCACATTTATACATCATAATAATTGTATGATGCACTAAGCTTACATTAAGGTTCACCATAGATATTAGAAATAGATTTAAACAAGTATAGAAGAATGCATACCCATAGTTAAAAGTATCATGCAACATATGTTCTTTGCCATAAATATCATCTATTCTCTATCTAATAATTTGTCTTCCCTAATTCTAAACTGTGCCTATCAGCTATCCTTTACTGTTTCCATATTTCTTTTTCCAGAATGCTATACAATTGATATCATGCAGTACATATTCTTTTGAGGTCGGTTTCATTCATTTAGTACTTAGGTTTATATTTCTCCCATCTCTGTTACTACTTGATAGTCTATGTCTTCTTAATACTGAACAACATTTTGTTGTCTAGCTTTATCACAGCTTATCCATTCCCCAAATGAAAAGATTCTCGTCGCTTCCAAGTTTGGTAGATATTAATAAAACGATATAAATGTTCCTGTGCAAGTTTTTGTATGGGCATAGTTTTACACCTCTTTTTGTTAAATACAGTATAGTGTGGTTGCTGTATATTAATTTTATTTCCTAATAAAATTCTCTTATGCTGTATCTTACTTTCAGTTGGTGATATTAATGTTTTTGCAATGGGTCATTCCAACAGTTTTTTAGCAATGCCTCAGTGATGCTATCAAAGTTGTTTCAACTTTCTTTTTTTCTCATAATTTTATTGACAAACAAATAGCAATTAGACAGTTTCAAAACAAATCGCTA
>NDGM010733488.1:0-10199 GCA_002564305.1 Octomys mimax
CCTGGGGCACAATTAGTTCAGCCCCCAGAGTGACTCAGCACAAAGTCACCATATAAAGGGGCCGAGAGAAGTGGGATATTCCTAAGAAAATTTCCAGACGATTCTTGTGCATGGGCAGGAACGGTGATAGAAGCACGAGATCTAGCTGAAGAAGGGATTAAGTACCTCTGCACTACTGGGTAGGGTCAGGGAAGGAGGCTGATCCCACTCTGTACCCACCTAGACTGCTACTTCTGCAAGTCCGCAGTTATCCCAGAATCAGAAGAGATTGTTCTCTGTCCTGACATTTTCCAAGGTTACCTTAATGTTATTATTCTAAAATAATCCATTATGGTAGAAGTCACATACAATTAATTTAAACTGAAAAATCCCTTGGTATTGAATATACTTGCATGGTGGATAATCATCCCCTCTATCCAATTCCAAAAAATTTCCATTACTCTAAATTAAAATTTAAAAAAAAACCCAAATTAAAATCCTTTACCCACTAAGCAGCTTTGGCTCCCAGACCCTGGAAATCACAGACCTGTGTCTTACATTTAGTGATTCATGTATTCTGCGCATTCCATATACTTAGGAGAATACAACATATACTTTGAATCTGGCTTTTTTCACTTAGCATATTATTTTCAAAGTTCATCCATGTTGCTTAATGTACCTGTATTTCTTTCCTTTTTGTGGCTGAATAATGTTTCATCATATAGATGCACCACATCTTATTTATCTCTTCATTAGTTGATGGACATTTGTATTGTTACTGTTGTTTGGCTATTGTAGATGGTGCTGCTGTGAACACAAATGTGCATGTATGAGTTTGAATTCCTATGATATATACCTAGGAGAGAATGGTGGCATCATATGTGGTATCCAACTTATTGAGGAACCACAAGGCTGTTTTCTATCCCTATTAACTTAATGCCTTTAAGCATGAGTAAGCAACAATCATGTGACAAACTCAAAGTCATTAGCATCTGGGAAGATGACCTAGTATTCATGGATTTTTGCCCTATGACTCAAGGGGTGACTTCAGAGTCCTGACATGTCTCAGTCAGTGCTTACTAGAACAGATTTAAGGCAAGATACACAAAGATGAACTTAGTGACAAGATTGGTTTATAATAACCACTTGCAGAGTCAGGGGTGGAAGAGTGCAAAAGGGAGGTCTGTGCCCTGAGATCTGACAGATCTAATGGAAGACCTGGAGCTCACTGTAGTGTTCATGTGACTTTGTATCAGGAGGCTGAAGGGTCTGCACTAGAAGCCAGGAGATGCCATCCAAGGTGAAGGTGGGGACTGGAGCCCCTTCAAAGAAATGGAGGTGAGCCTCCTTTCTTTGTTTCCCTTTTATTTCATTCAGGTGACAAACCTGTTGTTTGGTGCCATTCATACCCAAGGGTGGGTCTTCTGTCATCAGTAAATCCCTTCAACCACACCTGAACTGCACTGGCCCAATTTAGTTGGGTGTTTCTTACTCAAGTTAACAGAATCAGTTAAGTGTCACATTACAGCTTCAGAGCCATCTCAGTTGAGAGGGTCATTTCAAAGAGGCTCAGCCAATGATCACTAGAGTCACCGAATCCCTGAGTCCCCTGCTTTGACTCTTTGCAGCCATCATGTCCAGTCAAAGTGAAGCATTTCGGGCTACCTTGTTTAACTCTTTATTTCTCCTTCCCTTTCCCTTTCATGTCTTCTTTCATTTATGTAATAAATACTTAACTGCTTACTATCAGATTTGTAGAGACTACTGAGATGCAGTTCCTATCTTTGGGGCCACAGTAGATGGTACATGTGTCCAGTAACAACAGCCAGGAGAGTTTCCTGGTGTCCCGGTGTCTCACACAGATAGCAGAGTACAAGCTTAATGGCCATAAATGTGCATGATCTTGCTATAGTCCTCAGGCCTAGAACACTGCCTGGAACACATCTGCTGTCAGCACAGCAGCCTCACAAAAAATGGCTGAGGAAGAGTGCCTGGCAACATCAGCTCATTGCCCTCTCCCAGGACCCCTGGGGCTCACAGGGCTCCCTATGGGCCATCTCTCCTCCCTTTGTTCTGTCTTAGGCAGGTGGCACAGAGTGCAAAAGAATATGTCCTGATTCCACTAACCTGCCTTCAACTTCAGAACGGGTTCTTTTTCAAAAGTGCTTTATGTATTTTTAGTTTCATATTTTTTCCCTCAAAGAAAAGCCCGAATCACATGAGGAAGTGAGGCTGTCTTTCCTAGGAAAGAAACTCACAGTGAACAGGAAAGCCCATTGTCACCAGATCGACTTTCTTCTCTAGAAACAGTCTTCGATGAGAACATGGCTTAGGGGGTGGAGGTGGGGCCCAAGAAGTGGGCAGAAGTCATCCTTAGTGCTGATGATATTGCATGATGTTAGTATGACTCTTTCAGCTTGGCCTACTTCCTGCTTTCTTTGGACTTGATCACTAACCACAGAAGTTTCCAGAAGAAAATCTAGGGCAGCAATGTATGAGTGCTACCAATTTCTTTTTTCTTTTTATTTATTTATTTGGTATGGGGTCTTACTACAGTTTGGACTCATAGTGGTCCTCCTGTCTGAGCCTCTCCAGCTCTGGGATCACAGGTTCAGTGTGCCTGAAGATGGGGCTGAAGATGGCATATGGTATGAGGCATCGAACCCGAGCCCCTGTGCTTGCCTAAACAGGCACTTAGTCCTATGAGCTATTTCGTCAGCCCAAGTGCTACCAATTTTATATACTACTATTTCAGCTCACATTTGTCAAAACACCTCCTAGACACTTGTAAGAAAAGCCTACAGGGTCCATGGCGAAGAAGAGGAAGGCCTTGAGGGGAAAGATGAAGGCCTTTTCTGTCTTTTCTGTCTGGAAAAGACAGAAGGATGAGACTGGAAATAAGAGGAGTTGAAGTAGTGGATGAAAGCCCCTCACGCTTCCTGCAGAAAGGAAGGAGCTCTGTTGCGGGAATGCTGTTTTGAAACCCTGATAGTCTGAGGCAGTCTAGAGATAACTGCAGGTAGTGTCAGCCCTTTTGGGGCTAGTTCTTGGCCATGTCCTTCCTGGGGCTCAACTTTCTAGATGCATGCTGAAGTGCAGCTGTGAAAAGGGGAGGAGGGTGGCAGGTCACCTCCACAAGGGATGATCACTGGAAGGACATGTTCAAAGGACTTGGACTATTTTAAAAACCAAGAAAGGAAAGCCTATCTAGTGCAATACTGGGGAACTTATGGCATGCATGTTATTGCTTTTTAAGACAAAGGATGTATAAATACTAACATGTAGAAGTTCTTATTTTTCTAAACTAACACCTCAGTATTCTGGTTTAATTGCACTGTTGGCACTTTGTGATAAATAAGTGGGTTTGCAGTTGCAGTTTGGGTACTTGTTGCTAAAAGGTTCAATATCACTGGTCTAGGGTATTTGTCTTCCTCTCTTTATTAAAAAGGAAAAAAAGACCCAAAGCTCAGGCAACAAGCTGTGGTGGGTACTCCGTCATTAGATCTGCCTGCCAGCTCTTGGGTGGGCTGCTACCCCCAATAAAATGTTCATCTAAATTCCTATGTTAGATACAATAATGAACCAGACACGGTCCCTGCCCTCAAGGAATTCATAGTCTGATAGGGAACAGGGACAAACAGAACCCTAATTATAACAAGGCATGATAAGGGCTAGAAGTTTCTGGGGGAGGACAGAGGATGAACATTTAAATCATTCTGGAGGGTCAGGGAAGGCTTTCTGAAAGGCATGATGCATAAACTGAAGAATGAGTAGGAGTCAGCCTGGAGCAAAGGAAGGAGGAAGGGCTATTTCACACAGATGGGCTTCGGACGAGTAAGGTTTGCTGACAGAGACTGAAGCAACAATTTACAAAATTCACGAATGAAACTGGAAAGTTGATCGACACAGCTAGCTGGTTCTTTGGAAACAGCATCAACATGGGTGAAAGTTAGGAAATGTGTTTGTTTTTGTTAAGGCACCCACTAAGGAGTTAAATGAGAAAGAGAGAGGGAGGAGAGGAAAAGAACCACATTTAGCATATATTAAAAAGCACAAGAGAATATTAAATATTCTTAGTAATTATGTAAGTGTGAGGATAGGCATAAAAACATAAATAATTGGTATTTTGGATTAATATTTATGCCAACAAATTTGGAATTTAGGTGAAATAGAGACTATAGGACTAAAAATAATCCAAACTGATTTTAGAATAGAGTGAGAATCTGACTGCACCAAACAAATTAGAGAAGAAACTGAAATAGAATCAAAGATGCACATACTTCGGTCTTGTTAAGGTGCATATGTTGAAAAAGAATTGGAAAGTTTCCACCTTTTTTCCCAAAGCTGTTGTTACGTCAATACCAAATTGCATGATGACAGGAAAATATCCACACAAAAACTATAAGTAAATTAGCAATAAATCAAATCTTTCACTTTTGGGGAAAAAAAGCATATAATCTAACCAAGTAGGGTTTGTCCCCAAAGGGCAAGTTCAGCCCATCACCAAAAAACATATCAAGGTAGCTCATTGTATTCGTATGTTAAAGGAAAAAACTACATGTTCACTTTAGTAAATGTAACAAAAATAATTGCAAAGCAGGCATGGTGGCACAGGCTTATGAACCCAGCACTAGGAAGGATGAGACAAGAGGATCATTGCGAGATTATTGAGCCCAGCCTGGGCTACACAGTGAGCTCAAAGCCAGCCTGAATTGCATAAATTCATAAACCCTGTTTCTAAAAAAATAAAATAATAAAATAAAATAATAATAAAAAAACTGAGCACCTATTTCCTCCAAGAAAGCTCTAGGAAAACTAGAAATGTAGGGAAACTTTTTTTTTTTTGTATTTTAGGGAAGGGTCTACAGGGTTTCCAGGATCTCACTACTAGATCAGACTCATAGTGATCCGCCTGCTTACAACCTCCCAAGAGCTGGGATTACAGGCGTGTGCCACTATGCCCAGTCTGGAAACTTTAACTTGATAATAAGTATCTTTTAGAAATCTATAGAAAATTTCATATTTAGAGGGGTGGCAAGCATGGCAGTTTGGCTATCAGTCTCTGAATTTATACAATGGAGGTTTAAATCTTTTTTTGTTGTTTTTTTCTGGTACCAGGGATAGAACTTAGGACTTTGCACTTGCCAGGCAGGGACTTATGCCGCTGAGCTATGTCCCCAGCCCTGGACATTTAAATCTTTATTCTGACACTTGCTAGCTGTGTGATCTTGGACAAGTTACTTAGTTTCTCTGTTCCTACATTCCTTGTCTCTAAAATGAGAATAATTATATCAATCTCATAACAGTAGGATGATTAAATAATCTAGTACTCCAAATGTATCATAATAGTTCTTCACACCTGAAGACACTACATATATGTTTGTTAGCAAATTTTGAAACATTAGAAACATCCTCCTATAAAGCCAGGAACAAGACGGAAAGGTCTAATATTTTTGCTATTCTACTAGTCTACATTTTATTATGAAACAAGTAGAACAAGCACATCCAAATGAGATAAAGAATGAACACTGCCAAAAAGGCGAGGGCAAAATGGAGAGGATTTACAGATAAGAAAGTCATCTCACCAGGAATGAGGTCTGCCTCTGTCAGGGAGGAAGCAAAAGGAGGAAATTACATTATTTAAGACATTTACTGGGTACCAGTGTTTCCTTCTAGGCACTTCTACAAATCAAACATTGAGTCCTCCATTGTCCCTTTATGTCTACTGCTCCACTTGACTTCCATTATTCTGTCAATGGCACTACCACTTCCTAAGTCACCTACACTCCATACTGTGAACCCCTCTTGGACCCTTCTTTTTCTTTAATAGCCCATATCCAATTTCCTACTCCATCCAAATTAGGCTTTCTTCAAAAATATTTGTCAAATAGTTTCTATCGGCACTCTCATGTTTCTTGTCCAGGCCCGTATCAACTCACACCTGAAAGAATGGGTAACCCCAATCCCTTCACTAAGTCACCAAGGATAACATGAGTTTCTGCTGGCATTTTATTTCACATCATATCCAGCTTCAGTTCCTCTGCATGGCGGTCTTTCACCATGTAGCTCTACTTGGGTCTCACTGAGTTCATGGCTTTCAGTACCCTTAATATGTACCCTCTGCATTAGCAAAACCAGAATGCTCGATATACTCACACACTTCCTCCTAAGTTCAGTGTCTAGGTTTAATTCAGTGCCTTGTTTGTCTTGTCCTTCCCTGGAGTAGCTCCAAATCTTTCCCATTCCTCAATGGTCAGCCTCAATAGCATGTTAATGAAACCATCTGTTAAATGTTTAACTCCATACCAGATATTGTGCTTCTTAATGAATTTCTTAATTTTTACCCTGTTTCATGGATCAAGGACAGTGAGTTGCTCATGGTTCACATTGCTAGTAGTAGTGGATCTGGAATTCAAAGCCTTGTGTGTTGCCCAATGCCAGTACTCATCCTCCTATCCACTCCTCTTTTCTGACAATGGACTGCTTTCCTTGGCCCCATCCATCCTCCCGACCCACCTATGCTGGCTGCTTCTCTCAGTGTTAGCTGCAGTGCCTCGTTGTGGAAGATGTACAAGTTTAGCTGCCAGCAAAATGGTAAGCTCCTGGTGGTCAGGGCCACTGCTCATACTTCTCAGGGTCCGCTCCAGCCATGATGGGTGCCTGATTAATTGGTAAATAGGTCAAACACAGCTAAATACAAGGGGTGATTGTAAACTATGGTTAATGCTTAAATTAAAAAGGCATTACAATCAAAAGCATATTGCCAAGAATGATGGTGTAAGTGTATTTGAGGCAAGAGGGAGTATTTTTAATATTGTGAAGGGGATTCATGGCAATGTGTCTTTTATAGTAATACATTACAGAAATTTAATCTTTAACCCTATTGTTGATCACCCTTGTTAATCAAACATTTACAGCAACTTCTGTCAAATAAAAACATTACAATGTGTTCTCACACACCTTATCTGCCAGACCTGGCACCATGCAGCTTCTGGCTCTTTTCCAAAGTCAAAATAACCGTGAAAGGTAAACATTTGGAAGAGATTCAGGATATCTAGGCAGCTACAACAGCACAACTAGAGACACTCAGAAGGACTTTTAGAACTGCTTCAGAAAGTTGCAAAGAAGATGAGATGCATGTGTTCAAAGCGAAGGACTGTCTTGAGGGAGATTAATGGCAAGATGTCTTTTAATGTAATAAGTTAAAAATTGAACGCTATGGGGCCAGGGAGTTAGCTCAGTGGTCTAAGTGCCTGCCTGGCAAATGCAAGGACCAGAGTTTGATCCCTGGTGCCACATACTGTGCTGGCCCCAGAACCCTGGGCATGCTGTGTGGGCCACTGAGACTGGGTGTGGTGGCACATGCCTGTAATCCCAGTGCTGGGGGGGGGTGCTGACACAGGAGGATCACTATGAGTCTGAGCTGCATAGCAAGACCCTGCACCAAACACATAAATAAAGATTAAAAAAATTAAAAGAAAATTAGATATCATATTTTCCCATCACACTTTGTGCATAAGAATTTGGCCTTAGTATTCAGTCTTCAAGAAAGTAAGTCTCAATAGTTTGAAGATAACATAAGTCCTCCCCATGAAGCACCTGGATTTTCATTCTGTTCTAGAAAAGGAAATGAAAAGCAGAAACAATACATTTCTCAAGATGCCCCCACAGATCCCCCTATCCCTCAGACGAAACCCTAGGGCCCCAAACCCTAGTTTAGATCAATATTGCGTGATGACTCTTCCTTTTACATACACATCAAGCCAGGTCAGGTTTTGTCAGCAGGGACAAATGGAGCCAAACCTGTCAACTTACCATTGTGCAAACTCTGATTGCTGGGAACATTTCAGAAGTGAGCAAATGAAAACTGAATCGTTCTCCTGCCTACCTCACAGAGCCACAGTGAGAATCCAGTGAGGAAATGGATAGGCTTATGCTTCAGAAAATAGCAAGAAGCAGTTTGCATGTTGAGCTCAGAATAGAGACACAGGAGCAAATATCTGAACTGGGGCCAGGTACAGGGTGGGACTCTTCTAAAATGCTCAGATTCACCATTGCCTTGTGGTTGCAAGCCTTGCTTTCTGGCAGTTCTTGGGAAAACTCAGTTTATCATAAGGTTTCTGCAGCTACGCCTGAATTTATCCTTGACTTCCTTTCTCCTTTTTAAAAATTACACTTACTCAGCTAGTCCACAACGCTTTGGGGGTTTCCAAAAGATTAGCTAACTTTTCCTCCTATGGGTTCCTTGAAGAAACAGCATTTTACTGGAGCGTTACATTTAGATTTCAGACCTCTCTCTAAGGTCAAGAGGAAGTGATATATGGAAATCATATGCTTTTGCTTGATGTGTCTGGTGGTGATCTCTAAATGATGGTAGCCACTAGATAGTACTAAGTAAATAAGGAGTGCTGTTCTTCTCCCCCTGAGAGACTACATTTCCCTAGAATTCAAGTGCCAAGAGGCTCAAGTGAATTTAGGAACCTAGTTAAGAGGAAAGTTAGGGGATAGACTTAGAGAAGAGATTTTTGTTAGAGAGCGAGAGAGAGTTTTGGTTCAAAAGATTCCTATTCTCAAAGTGAAGGACTTTGTGGGGAGCCAGGGGAAGAGTGAGCTCAGCTTGGACAGAGAAGAGGAAAGAGTGCCGACTGTGCAGGGATCTTGGCCAAACGGCCTTGGATCAAGAATAGACTGAGCCTGCAGAGGTAGCCAAAGGTATTCAGACCAGGGAATTGAGCAAGATTTATTGCCTAAGTTGGCTTAGACTGGACAGAGCTTGGCTTTGGGTCTATTTTATGTGTTAGGCATACATACATACCTCCTGACAGTGCAATCTTCAGATAACGAGCCATCACCCTCAGCAAAATGGGGACAAAGGGAGGGTGCTGTTTGTGTCATGAGTGTGGACAGAACCCAAGGAGCAAATCTATGAAGAAAATCCCTAAGCCTTTGAAGGTAACTTTGTAGGCAGGCAACTGCAGCCCCCTTGTGTGTCCCTCATAGCTCTGGGGCCACTACATATGGTCTCTATTTCAGACAGGATGGCCCAAGCAGCCTTGAAGGTGGCCAGGAGGTTCCACTTTGGGTAGCAGAACACTGACTCTCATGAGTTGCTATACTGAACTGAGGAAATGTTGTGGCCTGTGTGTGTGAGAGAGAGAAGAGGGGGGAGACACACACACACACAGAGAGAGAGAGAGAGAGAGAGAGAGAGAGAATATTAAGGGGAATCCCAAGTGGCCCTGGCTTCAGGCACTCTGACTATAGGCTTCAGGGGGAGCCTGTGCCTATGAACTTTGCTCGACTAGTCTGCTCAATGGGGAGAGCAGAGCCTAGGTCCCTGCTGGTCCTGTCCCACATGCCCCGTTATGATAGTCAGTGAAGCAAATCATTTGGGCAATTGCCTGGCCTTAATGGGCTAGAAAGGGCTCCTCTCTTGCTTGAAAGGAACATCCAAGCATGTGCTTACTGTTTAGTTTTCCTGGAAAAATAATTTCTCTGGCACACCACAGAGGGAGAGTTTGCCTTCAGTAAAGGATTGTGTCATACACATAACCCTTGTGGCCTCTCTACCATTTCCATGGCTGAAAAGATTGCATTCAGAGGAAGAACAACCAAACATCTGCTTGGGAAAGATTTTAATTATTTTTTAAACACACACAAAAAAAGCTATGTTGTGCAAAGAGAGAAATATGCTACTGGACAGCTCTTTGGGGGTACCCCAGTAATCCATCAAAATTCAAAATTACTGAATTTTGAATAGTGAAAAATAGAAATCAAAGGGCCAGGAGATAGCTCAGCAGACTAACACACCTGCTTAAGTAAGTTTAGGCAAGTGTAGGGACCAAGGTTTGATCCCTGGTACTGCATGCCACGCCAGCCCTGCCCCCGGGGGCACTGAGCCCGTGACTGAGTCCGGGCGTGGTGGTACAAGCCTGTAATCCCAGCACTGGAGAAGCTGAAAACAGGAGGATCAGTATGAGTTAAAGCTGGGTAGTGAGACCCTGCACACAAAAAAAGAAAGAAAGGAAAAAAGAAATCAGGTCTGACCGCACAGTATTATAATTCTAAGGGTAGTGAGTAAAGTCACCCAGACCCTTGGAATTCTGGCTCTTAGACACTCATTTCTTTACAAGACCTTGTGAGTGTTCTAGAGTCATGTGTGGAAAGATAAAATAAGCCTGATAAGAATCTTACTTTCCATCAGCAGATAATAGCTATTT
>NDGM010734497.1:0-12734 GCA_002564305.1 Octomys mimax
CTATTTGTCATGGGTGTCTTTTATCAAATTGAAGTAAAGACCATCTATTTTGATTTTCTGTAGTGCTTTTATCATGAACGAGTATTGACTTTATTAAAAGTTTTTTCTGCTTCTATTGAGGTAATCATGTAATTTTTGTCTTTGGCTCTTTTTTATTTAAAACTTTATATTTTAGACTTTAAAAATTATCTCCTTAACAGAATGTGTACTACATGGATATATACATTTATTTGTTTTACAAAATATAGACAAAAATGCCCAACTCCAGAATGCAACACTGAGGCAGGGGATTGCAAATTCAAGCCCAATGTGCAGACTTTAGCAAAATAGAAAAATTTAAAAGGGAGTGATCTAGCTCCATGAAGAGTCCCTGGGTTCAAACCTCAGCACTATAAGATGGAGGAGGAGGATCCCAAAAACAAACAAGGAGTCATCTTTCTACCTGTCATTTTGTTGAAATTTTTTTAAAAAACCTTTTTTTTTAATTAAAAAAAAACTTTAAAAAATTTTTTTAAAAAAAAACGATGTTTATTGTCTTTAAATCTGCTTAATAAATATCTGTATCTGTCAGGTATCATAGCACAGGCCTGATCTCATCACTCTGGAGGGTGAGGCTGAGTCAGGAGGGTGATGGCTGGAGGGTAAATTACGTGGTGAGTTCAAGGCCAGCATGCAGGACATAGTCAGATCCTGTCTCAAAAAGCAAAAGTGAAAATGAAAACAGACAAAATATATCAGCTACTTTGTTCCAGTTAAGTATGTAAATATCACAAATTGAACATGTATCTTAAATATCCTTAATCAAATATGATAGCACTACTAACATTTTCATGAGAAGAACAACTATGCAATATTTATTTCAAGTATTTCCAGCCAGACGTGGTTGCAGAAGCGTATGACTCCAGCACCCCGGAGGCTGAGGCAGAGGTATCCTTCTGAGTTTCAGGCCAGCCTGGGCTGCAAAGTGAGCCTGGCTCTGTTGGTAGGGCGTTACATTTATCGCTCTGCGTATTTTGAACCATCCCTGCGTTCCTGAAATGATCCCACTTGGTCGTGATGTGTAGTCTTCCTGGTGACAGGCTGCATCGTTTGCTATTGCGTTACTGAGGACTTTTGCATCTATGTTCATTAATTATATTAGCCTTCAGTTCTCTTTTTTGGTTGTATCTTTCTCTGGTTTTGGTATCAGCATAATACTTAACTCCAAGAGTAAGTTAGGGAGTATTACTTCCCTTACAATTTCATTAAAGCGTTTGAGGAATATTGATGATAAATCTTCTCCAAATTTCGTATAGAATTTAGCAGTGAATCCATCAGGATCTGGGCTTTGTCGTTGGTAAGTTTTTAATTACATTTTCAAACTCATTATCTGATACTGGGTTATTCAGAATTTTTGTATCTTCTTGATTCAGCTTTGGTAATTCACATATATCTAGGAATCTGTCTGTTTCTTGCATGCCTTCCTCCCTATGGGAGTCAAGGTTTTCAAAGCAGGTATTGATGATCTTCTGAATTTGCACAGGATTTGCAGTTATTCTATCCTTTTTATTCCTTGATGCATGAAATTGAGCATTTTCTTTCCTTTTTTCGATAAGGTTGACTAAGGATTTATCAATTAAATTTATTCTTTCAAAGATCCAACTCTCTGATTCATTAATTGTTCATATTATTTTCTTAGTCTCTATTGTGTTAATTTCTGCTCTGGTCTTTATAATTTCCTTCCTGTATAGGCTTTGGGCTTGTCTTGCTCTTCTTTTTCTAGAAGGTTGAGATGCAATATTAGGTTGCTTATTTGTGCTCATTATGCTTTCCTCATGTGAGAATTCCCTGCTGTAAGTTGCTCTCTTAGGACTGCTTTCATCGCATCCCGTAAATTCCAGTATGTTGTAACTGCATTCTTATTTAGTTATAGATATTGTTTGATTTCTTCTTTACTTTCATCTGTGACCCATTTGTTGCTTAGGAGGATTATTTAATTTCCATGTGCTTATTGAATTTTTGTAGTGTCTTTTGCCATTAATTTCCAACTTCATTGCACTATGGTCGGATAATATATATGCAATAATTTCAGTTGTTTTGCATTTACTTAAGCATGTTCTACAGGCTAATAGTATACGGTCTATTTTAGAGACCATCTCATGTGCAGCTGGGAACGTGTATTCTGATGATGTTGGGTGGAACACTCTTAAAACAGTTATTAAATCCATTTTGTTCACAGCTTTGGCTCAGTTGTAAAATTTATTTGCTGATTTTGTATACAGTGGATCTACCTTTTGTGACAATGGGGTGTTAAGTTCCCCCACTACAATTGTATTGTTGCTAATTTGGCTCTTCATGTCTATTAATAATTGTCTTATATAATTGGGTACGTCCCTATTTGTGCATACACAGTTACGATTGTTATCTCTTCCCTTTCAACTTTTCTTCTAACAAGTATGTAGTGATCTTCTTTATCTCCTGTGATCATTCTTGGCTCACAGTTTACACTGTCTGCAAATAGAATAGCTCCCCTGCTTCGTTCTGGGCTCCTGTTGTGTGGAAGATTGTTTCCCATCCTTTGGTTTTCAGTCTACGAGGTCCTTCTTTAGTCAACTGTGCTTTTTGTGGACAGTATATTGTTGGATCTTATTTCTTGATCCACTCTGACAGTCTGTTTCTTTTAACTGGTAAATTGAGGCCACTTACACTGATGATTATAAGTAAGACATATGGGCTTATCTTTGGCATGTTATTTTCCTGATGTTGGTTCCCTGGTTTTCTCCTCTGAATGTTTTCCCTGTCTGCTAGTTCCTTTTACTTATTGTTCTTGAAGTAGTGGTCATTTTTTATCTCTTTCCAAAATATATTTCAATTGTGCTCGCTTCGGCAGCACATATACCAAAATATATTTCAATATTCTTTGTAGGGTTGGCATGGTGATCCTGAATTTCTTCAGCTGTTTTTTATCATGGAAATATTCTATTTTTCCATTAATTTTGAAAGATAGTTTACATGATACATCAATCTGGGTTGGAAGTTGTTTGCTTTCCTGCCTTGAAATACTTTACCCCAAGCTCTCCTTCTTCTTTTAATGAACAGAATATATTTATTGGGGAGAAAGAAAGCTCCTGTCTGAAAGGGACAGGAGGGGCCCAAGCAGGTTGTCCACCCATTTTTTCCAAGGTCTTCTTGACTTGAATGTTGGTATTGCAAAGTCTGCTGTGATTCTGATGGGCCTTCCTGTATAGGTGGTCTGTTTCTTTTCTCTAACCACTCAAACTCTTTATCCATGTGCAGCAAGCTTTCTGCCATTATTTCTGTGAAGAGTTTTTTATGGCCTTTGTGCTGTCTCCAATTGCTTGTGAGAAAATCCACACATTTGAAAGGAACGATTATCTTTTACCATGAACACAGGGGCTTTCGTCGTTTTGTTCACTTCACATTTTTGATGCCGTCTCTGTGTCCAGGGGCATCAGTGATGGGCACATGATACTTTCTGCCTCAAATTTCCACAGGGAGCCGCCAGTGGTGATACCACGCTCACGCTGGGCTTTCAGCTTGCCCAACACCCAGACATACTTGAAGGATCCCTTCCCCATCTCAGCAGCCTCCTTCTCTGATTTTTCAATGGTTCTTTGTCGATGCCACCGCATGTGTAGATCAGATGGCCAGTGATGGTGGACTTGCCAGAGTCTTGCATGTCTGATGACGACGATGTTAATGCGAGTCTTTTCCTTTCCCATGCTGGCTTGGATTTAGTGACGGTTTTCACTACACCTGCGCTCTCACTGCAAATCCTTTGCCTCTGTGAATAACTTTTTATGGCCTTTGTGCTGTCTCTAGATTTCTCACTGACCCCAATCAATCTTATGTTACTATTTTTTTGCTTCCTCTTGTAGTTGTTGGATTGATTTTCATGGTCTCTTGCTATTTTAAAGGTATCTTTCTTCCATGATCCCTTGCTGCAATTCTGTTTTCAAAATCTGGTATTCTTTCCTCTCCATTTAATCTGCTGCATACAATTTCAATAGGGTTTTAAGCTCTTGGATTTCTGTTTGGATTGGTGTTAGGGATTCTACTTCTTTTTTATGCTGGGATCTTTTCTTCCATCATTTTTCTGAACTTATCTAGTTTATCTATGTCTTCTCTAGTATCTTTGATTTTAAGCATCATTTCTTTTTGTAATCAAGAGATTATTTTCTCTCTAGACTTTTCCACTTGGTTTTTATTATTATCTAAAAAGAATGCAAAATAATTTTTTAAAAACCCAAAAACATTAGAAATGATGTCCACTGGCTTTTTCACTTCTGTTGCTATCATTTCAGAAACACCCAGCATTTGACTTCCAATTGCACCTATCTCATTGTGTTCCAGGCCTGTCTTGGGTGGGCTGAGGTGTGGGGTTGCATTTTGCTTCTGTGTCTTGCCATTTTCTATTTTCTGTTTTGTTTTCTATGTTGACGTTTGCCAATTTCTCATGACAGGCAGCTTTATCACTAGTTTTGAGGCTTCCCCACGAGATGCCTGTCCTTCGGGAATGTCCTCTTCATGTAGGAGGTTCTTTGTGGCTACACTAGGATCTACCTTCCAAGTCTGTAAAGGATGCAGAGTCACTATTTGGCTCAGCACTGGCCTCTGGCACTGGGCTGGGGGGTGGTTATGACCCCGTATACCACCGTGTTGTCATGCACACAAGGAAAACCTCCATAACATGTATGATGTCCTTTCTAAGTAGTACAGTTAGTAATAACAATATTTTCAAGTATACCTTAACTGCTGACAGACCATGGTAACCATTAACCTGCTGTCTCCACCCACAGGAGCAAACTCTAAAGTTATGTAACAAAATCAAACATACGCCATGTACCTTTGTGCAGTGCTTTTCCCTTTAGTAGAGTCATTTTGCCCTGTTGGGGTAGGGGGACTGAGGTGGGTAGGGGGCAGGATAGGTTGAAGAGTGAGGCCATGAACAGTAGTGTCGAGTCTGGAAATCAAGGGATGAGCACCAGAAGTCTGGGAAACTGGATGACACAGGAGGGAAAAATGCCACAGAATGTGAGCCTTCTCTCTGCGTATGTCTCCATCCAGCATGTGACACCTGTTGTGCTGCTGTGACACAAGGAGAAGAGTGTGAGCTGGGTCTTCATTCTGAGTTCCTGACCCAAGAGCTTCTAGGTTGCTCATGTCTCTGGGGTTCTAAGCTACTGAGATGATGGCTGGGGGTCCTGGGACAGCTGCAGGGAGAGAGGTGGCTGGCAAAGAGATGAAGGGTATGCTTGTTCATTTATTTACTTATTTATTTTTTTTATTGAGTCACAGTTTCACTATGTAGTGCAGGCTGGCCTCGAACTTACTTTGTGGCCCAGGCTGGCTGTGAACTTATGGTGGTCCTCCTCCCTTAGGCTGGCTCCACCATGCCTGACAAAGGATGCATTTACAAGTTCTTCTCTGCAGCCCCAGGGAGGGAAGCAAGTCTGGAAGTTGTTAATCACCAGTGGCCAGCAATTCAATCAATGGGTCCTATATAGTGGACCCTCCACTCTAATACTAAAAGATGGATGTTGGGTCCTTCCCATGGGGGCTGCGTTCATGTGTCAGGAAGAACATCGTCCTCACTCTCTCATCTCTGGGATGCAACACCCGGCACTCACAACTTGAAGAGAGGTTTACAGTTTTAGAGGCTTCCGTCGCCGCCTGAACAGCTGGTACCAAGGCCAAAGATACAGTGCAGGAACCTCATGGAGGAAATCAGCTCATGTCATGGCGTCCAGGAAGCAGAGAGAGCAGCATGATCCAGCTGCCTAAAACCCTGCCTCTGCGGCTGGGGAGATAGCTCAGTAGAATAAGCGCCTGCCTGGCAAGTGAAGGGTCCTGAGTTCAATCCCCGGTACCGCAAAAAATAAAAAAATAAAACCCTGCCTCTGAGCACAGGAGACCCTTGGAGGTCATTCTCAATCTAGACTATAGCAAGGGCAACATATTCTGGCTCCACAAGGACAGAAGTGTGCATGCCCAGGCCCCCCCAGACTTTACTGAATGTGTCTGTTCACCTGGCTGCTCTCCCTTACAATGATCCTCTATGACAAACCTCTGTAATGGCCTTTGTAAGAACCCTTTAAAATACACCATTTGTGTTCTTTTATTACAATCCCTCATAATAAACCAGTAAACATAAGTAAAATATTTCCCTGAGTTTTATGAGGCTTTAAGTTAAATTGCACTTGAGGAAAGGGTTGTGGGAACCCTCACTTGGTAGCCAAGTCACCTGGAGTGCAGGTAACTGGAGCACACCCTTCGTGTGGGTGGTATCTGAGATGGGCGAGCTGTGCTGTGCAAAACTGAGGCCTCCCTGTGGGGTCCACACCAGCTCTGGGCAGTTAATACCAGGACTGAATTACAGACTGTGGAGATGGAGGATGTGCCTGGGCTTGGGGCGAGATGGGCTGGAGGAAGAAGAGGATGGAAGAGGTACCAAGATATAAAATGCACGTTCTCCACAGGGACTGCATTTGTCATGCATCACAAACATATACCAAAACTGCTTTGAAAGAATAGAGCTTTAGTGTACGATACCCAGCCTACAGAGAATTGCTTGTGAGAAAATCCATACATTTGAAAGCAATGGTTATCTTTTACCACAAGCACAGGGGCCTTTGTCATTCTGTTCACTGATATATTTTAAATATATACAACAGTGCCTGTTATACAGTAGGTGCTCAAAAAAAAAGTTGGCAGGATTAGCGAAGGAATAAGGCCTGATGTCTTGGATCATAAAATCGTTATGGAGCAATACAATCAACTGGAGTTTTATGAACTTCAGATTTTATTTCTCACAGTTCTGGGGCTGTGACTCCTAGATCACAGTGCCAGAAAATCTGGCACCTAGTGAGGGAGTGGGTTCTCGTAGTTGCCCATCTTCTCCATCTCCACAAGGCAAAAAGGATCACAATCTCTCTGAGGACCCTTCTAGAAAGGCACTAATTCCACTGAAAAGGGCACCCCGCCAAGACCTCATCACCTCTCAAGGGCCTCGTCCATCATGCCGTCACTTCTGGAGTGAAGAGCTTGCGAATGAATTCAGGGGGTGCGACATGACTATTTAGACCGTGGTACTTACTTAAATCCATTCTTTAAAAAGAAATGTCAGAATATCTTTGGCAGCATATAATAGAAGAACCAATTCAAAATGATTTAAAAAGCTGTAATTTGTCTTCTCAAAAACAAGAAGCCACTGGCCCCACCTCCCAAGAACTTGTGGGAAAGAAAATAATGCTGTATTTTGATTACTTAATCAAGTTCTGTTAAAAAATAATGAAAGATGCAGGCTATCTCTCTGCTCAAGTATGCTAGTATTAGTTATAGGTTAAAAATGGAAGGCACAGAAGACAAGACATGTGAACAGGACAGGACAACCAGGTGTAGACAGAGCTGAGTGGAGATGGAGCCAGCTGTGCTCGGGGCGTCTTGGAATATAGCCTGCAGAGACCCACCTTCCCACCCCGGGGATGGATCGGGTGATCTCAGAATCACCTTGATGCCTTCTTCCTGGTCACAGTTCCATGCCTGGTTCCTGACTCCAGTCCTGGGATCCTAATTGCTGCAAGGTACCACGGGCCTCCCGTCGCTGGAGTGTTAAACACACGAGCCATTTGTCTAGCTCAGCAGTCCTTGCAAACGCTGGGACTCATGTCCTTCACCAGAAGTCTTATCATTTCTGATTATATTAATTCCTCCAATTTAGGTTTCTGAAAGGAGCAGTAGTATGGTGTAGTAACTAAGCACTCTAACTGTGGCATCAGAAAGGCGTGTGAGCCCAATTCTACCAGGATTCACTATGGACTTTGAAGTAAGTTGTTTGCTTTTCTCAGTCTCATGTAAGGTGAGCTAATGCTTTCCAGGTTCACTGGAGGTTCAAATAAAATAGTATGTGAAAGAGCTCGGACATGGTGGCCTGAGGAAGGAGAGACAGAATAAAAAGGTGCTCTTTTCACTAAGACTGGGAAAGAGAGCCTCCACCTGCTGTAAGGCTACTTTCTTGCTAGGCCACGGGAGTCGGGCAGCCAACGAGTAGCCTCCTGGCAATTCTGCCACACTACCGCACGGCATCCTTTTAACTAACTTCAGCCTACGGATAAAGCAGAGCTGTTGGACGATTGTGCCCATGACTGTGGTGTTATCCAATGCTACTCTTGTCTTGATGACTAACTGCTTATCACAGCAGTGGTTGCTGGGCCTGTGTTCTTCACCCATTACGTCTGCACACATGCATGCACGCACACTGCTAAGCACAGTACCCTATTGCCCATCAGATAACACCCACAATCTCCTGGCAGACAAAGGCCTATTTGGCATCAAGATAAGATTTAGAGACCTGATGACAAAGAAGAGATGTTACTTCATTTACATAGGTGACTGGGCGAGCTTGTGGTCTGTGTGCTGACTCTGAATAAAGGAGCACTTACTCATCAACCTATGCTGGGAATTTTACCGTTTGATAAAGTGTGTACCATTCTTACCCTCGCCTCCCATGAACTCCACTCTTTCACTGTTGATCTGTAGCAGAAGGAAGGGAAGTAGAAAGAAACAAAAGTGTTGTAGGTTTCTTTTCTTCCATTTCTTTGAACTTGACCTCAAAAGCCTATTGTTCTTAAGAGACTGAATTTAGTAAATCCACTGTTTCTCTAATGTTATAACTAAGAAATTGTGTCTAAAAATTAACTGGTAGTTTTCTGGGTAAACATAATGTCTTGGCTACTTTTCTTTTGTTGCTGAGACAAAATGCCCAGCACCCAAAGCGAAAGGATGGAAGGTTTATTTAGCTCACAGCTTGTAGAGGTTTCAGCGCTGGCTCCAAGGCAGAGATGCACCACAGAGGGACAACCATTCATGATGGCAGATGATGGCAAAAACAGTGAGCGGAAGACCAGCCTCTTTCTGTGCTGTTCTCTTCTCCAGACTACCTGGATTAGGATGGTCCCAAACCAATCAGTAGATTGATCCAGCAATCACCCACCCTGAATCCAGCACTCTTAATCTCAGCATTAAACCATGAGTCAATCACAATTCTAGATTCAGCTACCAGCTCCAAAGCCCCACCCCCATGATGGTGTGAGGTTTGGGAGACATCTGGACACAAATCATAGCACATAAAATACAGGAGTACCCTTGAAGAGAAAAATTCTGTCCTGACTTAGCAGATAAGTGAAAGGTGGAAGGAACTATCAGCCTCCTTTTGTCCTTTCTTTCACTGTTCTCACTCTGTCTTCTAAGATCTTAAATTGATGAGAATCCTGTCTTTCTAGTTTCCAGAATTATGCTTTCTTGACCACACTTGAACTTGGGCTTCAGACAGTCCTCCCTAGAATCCTGCGTTGAAGAGATCACCAATTCTGACGGGGCTTTCCCAGCCTTTAGAGCTGAAAGAGGACCTTCTAGCTTTCAAAGCAGGCCAGTAGAAATGACTGTAAGGATAACATGTGGGATGAGAGTTTGAGGTCTGATACAGGTGACAGCCTGAGCCAAAAATAGTTGAAAATGAGGCTAGAAATTTTTTGAAAAGAGCCCAGGTTTACAGCCAAAAGTGGCCAAATTTGGAGATTGAAGTGGGGCTCAAAATGAGAAAATAGGAAACAGCATAGTGGACCGGAACGTGTAGGAGGCAAACACTCTCAGGAGGGGGTAGACTGGCCCAGACTGCCCTGCTCTGGGCTGCATCTCATGAGAGAAGCTGGGGTTGCTGCAAGGATCCAGGTAGGACAGAGCCAGTTCATCTGAAGTTCCTTCAAACCTTGGTAGATAAAACTTCAATAACGCTTGTCCCTGTCTTCCTCCCCATGGCAGTCAGGGCCCACCAGTAGGTCAAATGTGAAGCACTGTGGAAATGATGAAGAAGATGTGTTCTTGGAACCTGGAGGGCAGTGGGTGAAGACACTAAATCATAGAGGATTTGCAAAGTCCACTCAGGCAAGAGGGGTCTGCAGCCAACACATCTAAAAGTGAAGTCTGGGTCGCTCTCCACACTGAGGAACCAGAAGCAAGTGAAGTGAGGATCCAGTGAGCAGTGGCTCCTAAGAGGAGCAGATTGCAGAGCATGGTCCTGGGAAGGGAGTTATGAGAAGCGTGGCAGGCACAGTGCAGAGGCGCTTGGGACACTGATGTGACCGGACAGAGGCCACCCCTCCTCACTGTTGATTGACAGCATCTTCTTCTGGGCAAGAAGAACCAGATTCAGGGCTGAGGAGCAGTGAGACGGCCACTACCAGAAGGAGCAAGCTGAGCAGGGCTACTGATGGGGCAGAGTCTGCCACTGAAGCTAATAGAACCTCTTTGTTTATCTTTGATACTCTTCCAAAAATAGTCATCACGAAAATACTAATGCTGAGCATGAAGTTTAAGGGCTGGGATTGTCCAGTCGCAAGCCCCTGGAGAGGTAGTGGGGTAAGGCCTGGCTCTTTCACACGGCTCCAAGGGTTCTATTTTGTTCTTTGGGTTACAGGATAATCGAGACAATTAAGGAGCATCAATATCGAGCGCTGAGAACCCGGCTCCGGTACATAGCTCACAAGTAGCTCTCTAAACAAACCATTCTTACACCAACAAGCATTTATGAACTCATTGGTCCTGGAAGGAGCTGAATTTTGAAGTATAATTCTCAGACTTTGAGCTGTTGACACGCACAGATCAAACAAGCACAGTTCTGGGAACAGTTAGGAAGTGACTATAAATACAAGTCAGAGACAGAGATGTTCTGGCCCAGACCTTTCCCTCTCCCCCTTCCTCCCACAATATGTATACGATATCTACATAGAGCTATCGCTGTGGTTATGAGGGAGAGCCGAATATCCTTCTTTCTTCCTTTAATAGTGTCTGTGAGGAGACTGTGTTGGGAGCTACTATGTTGAGTAGACAGGCAGAAGGATATTTTTCCTCATGGACCTTAAAGTCCAGTCTGAAAAGTTCATAGTCAGGTTCCAAATGCCTCAAAGGAGGAGGAATAGCAGTTTGGAGGGTCAATGATAGTATTACAGGCAAGACTAGAGCCCTGGATGGAGGAAAATAAGGGGTTAATTACACACACTGAGAGATTATTGGCAATCTCAATCCGGAGCATATATTTTTTTGACAAGGATGGGATCAAGAGAGCAATTTAAGATGTCCACTCACTGCTCTCTTGTCTTCTTTATCTTCCTTAAGAGAATGGTTTCATTCTTACAGATCCATATTTCCAGTTGGGTTTTTATCTTCCTTAACCTGTCTGGCTTACAGTAAACCATTGTCTCTTGGGATGCTGCCAGCAGTTATGAAGGGAGCCCAATCTGAGAACTGGTCGACCTGGATATATGTCAGTACATGTGGGAGTATGGACATCAAGGGAGAGGAGGTAACATAGGTGCTGTAACCCAGAGCAGATGGCTCAGAAGCCACGCACCTCCTCACCCACACAATTGCTAGCAATGACTCAACTGCATCAAAGCACATTAGTTGGCCAGATACCCATGTCCTAGGTGCATTAGTTGGCCAGATACCCATATCCCAGGTGCATTAGTTGACCAGATAGTTGTGTCCTAGGTACCTTTGTTGACCAGATACCTATTTCCCAGGTGCATTAGTTGGCCAGATACCTGTGAAAAATTAAAAGGGCAGGCCAAATAGCTCAGCAGATTAAAGTGCCTGCAAGCAGGCACAGGGGCCAGGGGTTCCATCCCCACGTCTGCCATGCCGGCCCTGCCCCTGGGGCAAGCTGAGGTGGCAATTGAGACTGGGCGTGGTGATGCATACTTCTAATCCCAGCTCTTGGGAGGCTGTAAACAGGAGGATCACTATGAGTCCAATCTAGTAACGAGACCTGGAACACCCTGTAGACCATTCCCTAAAATAAAAAAATAATAATAAAATAAAACTTCTTACAGACAGCACACTGAGGTGCTTTTCAAAAAATTCCATTTGCCCATGTATCTTTTAGTTCATATTTAAAGACTTTACATTTAAATTAATTTTCAAATCATTGATATTTTAGGACTTAAGTTTACCATTTTCTTAATTTTTCCCACTCCTCTCTCCTCATCTCTTTGCCTGCTTCTTCTCATCCTTTTGGTGACTAAAATGTACATTAGAATTCTATGTTTTATTCACAGTGCTTTTGGACCTATTGTTTTCCATGATTTTCTTAGTGGTCATTACAGGTATTGCTGTGGCTTATCACAGTTGGCTTCCACCTATATTCTACTACTTCCAATAAAATAATGAAACTTTATGTGCATTAGGTCTTTTTACCTTCCCCATATTTTGTGCATAATTACTTTAAGCAATATCCTCAACATGTAGGCATTATTTCAATTAATAAGTATGATTTGAGAAATTCATAAGAGTTATAGTAGTCTACTGTAGTTACACTGTATTTACTAATTTCATTATTCTCATTCTTTTTTTTTTCTTTTTTTTTGAGGCAGCTCTCACTGTACAGTTCTGGCTGGCCTTGAGGTCGTGCCACAGCTTCCCAGCTGTGATCACATGTGTGCGCACCACCTTGGCCTGTGCTCTCGCCCCTTCAAACGTCTTGCGCTGTCTGCTGTTATCACCTGTCCCCTCTTAGTGGGCTGTCCTTAGCCACTCCCCAACTACAGAGCTGCTAATCGAAGTTCTCTTGGTTTCCCACTGTTGGAAATGTCTTTATTTCACCTTCATTTTTGAAGAACAGTTTTATGAGATTCAGAGTTGCAGTGAGCAGTTCTTTTCCATCAGTATTTGGAATATGT
>NDGM010734545.1:0-13217 GCA_002564305.1 Octomys mimax
TATTAATAATGGTGACTAACAGAATAGACCCAATCAATCAAACTTTATAAAAGATGCTTTATAATATATTCATAGATTTGTTAACATAGTAATCTTTCCTAACACATATACAGCATAACCAAATTTACAAAAATTCTTTTCTAATGTACACTGCCACTTAAAGTAGCTTGCACATGCGTACATTTAGTCAGGACTGCCTTGAACTTGGGTGGAGAGAAGCAGTCCTCCCCTCGCCCTCAAGCAGAAAGCACAGAAATCTAAGGAGAACAGGAGACACCAGGTGGGAGCTCTATTCCTTGACAACTTACTGTCTTTGGTTAGTATGTCTGGATAGCCAAAACATTTTATTTTCACTTCATTATCTAGGCAGAAGCTAGAAGTTCTCTCCCCAGAACATGTGTTTTCCCTCCTTGATAGGAACAAGCAGAAACTGGAAACACCACTGCCCCGACTGCTCTGCACAGATCTGCACTCCCGCCTCTGCAGCTGAGCACGCAGGTGGACTCCAGTCATTCCACAACAGGACAGTGGTCAGCACTGACTCCCAGGACAGAGTCTGACCCTTGCCTGGCAGGCAGGTGACCTTGAGTGATCAGTGCATGGGGTCCCAGAGAGGAAAGGGAGAGGCCTGGCAGGCCAGCAAGAGGGAAAACAGCAACCCCCTCCTGCACAGCCAGGGCCACGCTCACAGTTGCCAGGGATTGCTGAGGGGCTGTCAGCCAGGAGTGGAAACAGCAGAAATTATGAAAAACAAAAAGGCGGTGACTCTGGAAGGAAGGGATCCGAGGCTCAGCTGCCACTGGCCAGGGGTACATCTGCAGAGGCGCTTGCATCTGTTTTGTTTTATCTCAGGGGTCAGCACCAGCACTCCTTCCAGGCTTTTCTCAGAATTTCAAGTGGCTAAACAGTATGGAATTAAGCATAACTGCCTTTTTAAAAAAATAATGCCAATAAAACTGGTGTCACACAGGATGAAGATAGGCCCCACTAAACGAAACCTACTATTTTCCATTTTTACGACTGAACAAAAACGACTCTGAGGAGAGCAACTTCAAGAAGCTGCTTTTTTAATTTACAGAAACTATGTGCAAGTTCCAATGCACAAAGCAGATGCCCCTTACTAATATTAACAAGCCACAGGCTTTGAGCGTACTAAACACACACATTAATAAAAAGTCTTTCAACTTACAAGAGAAGTCAGCCCTTCATTATCGACAATCCAGTCCTCTTTTTCAGCTAATCGTTTTATTTCTACAAGGAAAACAAATTAGTCTTTATTAGAATTATCTCACTGTACTTTATAGATAAAAATCTATCAAGGTTACAGTTTTTAATTATTTTGTAGAGGTTTATAAAAATTTGATTAATGAAGAGATAAGAAAATTTTGGTCCACTTGAGGATGTAAATATGTATCATTCACTGAATTTTCCTAATAAAATATTAGTGCAAACACAAATTTGTACTGCATTGTTCAACTTGAGGATTACAGACTAGGCTTAGTGACAACCTGAGACAAGAGTACATACTCAGGGTTCTCTGTAATGCGAGACATGTACAAAATAACCCCTAGAGCACGTTCTCCCCTGAAATGTCTGGGTAGCACCTGGGATTCTGTTGAAATGTTCTAGGAGGCTCCTGCAAGGTGACTCTCAGCAGTGAAAGGCAGGCTGTGGCCCAGAGCACAGCACCACAGCAGGCTCTCCCCAGGGTCCCACACCCTTCCTGGGTGCACTCACCTGCAGGCCTGCAGCCCCTGGGCTGCCCTGCAGAAAAGGCCCGGTGGCAGGCAGTAACAGCGCGCGCCATTTCTAAAAGTGCTCTCGATCAACTCTGGGAATATTAAATACCCAACAAGCTGATTCACAAAGCTAACCCTTACTCATTATGATTCAGGGAGGAAATCCTTCAAAGTTTAAAAAGGATAAAGAAAATGAGAAGCATTTATAATTTCTACCATCCAGAGAACCACTGCTATTGGTCTTTCTTCTAATTTTATAATGATCTTTCTAAATTAAGATTTTAAAAATATACAATTTTTAAATCAGTGCATAATTTATATACATCTTATATTCTATACTTCTTACTTATAAAGATTTTCCAGTGTATCCATCTTAATTTCTTGCAATTCAACTTTTTTGTTCTGGAGGATGTCAAAAAATAATGTTGAAAAAAAATGGTTGAGTAGGTAGAAACGAAAGGAACTAAATACTCCAATTTCCAGAATAGTAGTTTTCTCTTATTTTTAAAGATCCGGAAGCCGGGGAGATGGTGGGGTCTCCTTGCTCACCTTCTGCTGTGTGCTGCAGGGTAACCACCACGCAGCGGATGCGCAGGTCCAAAATAAGGTCCTGGACGGCCTGCAGCACATCATTAGGGATCTCAAGGGCAGTCAGGGACTCGTAAGTGAGGCTGGAATGCAAGCCCAAGATGCAAAGTGAGCAGATGGGAGTCACGGCTTCCACGGCAAGGTGTGAGAGAACAGCACACAGGAGGGCACTATGTCCCATGCTGGGCATGTCCCAAGCCAAAGGCGCGATCTCCTCCTCCTCCAAGGACTCACCGCAGAGTCTGGGTGACATGGGCGAGCCACTCGCCTGAGAGCTCGGCCCTGACCTCCCAGCCCCCGTACTGGCGTGCCTCCACCTCCCGCACGCTGAGGGGCAGCAGGGCACCGCGCAGCAGTTTCACCAAGGCCTGCATGACTTCCTGAATCATCTTCTGCAAAATGACAATGACAAGCGGAGCCACACTGAGAGCCAGGGAGCTGGAAGGTGAGACTTACCAGATTCACCTCACTGGGGACAATCACCCTGACCCAGGGCCTTGGCATGCCCGTCCTCACTCACTTTGAAATCACTCTGTCTCTGTCTCACATTCTTCGATCGTTCAAACTGCCCTGACTTCTCAGCAGTCTGAAAAATTAAAAGGCAAAATGAAACATCTTAGCTGCCTTGCAGAAGGAATTCAGAACAATGAGAAACACATCAGCAGCTGCTAGGAGAACATGAAATATAACCTGGGCAAACAGTACTTAGAAATAATTGGAGTTCATGGCTACAGATTAACTACACAATCTCTTACTCTAACAAGAAGTCATTAATCTTTCTAAAACCTTTCAATACAATTCCCAGCAGGAAGCCTAAAGCCTAAGTTGAAACGACCAGTTCTCTACAGGAACCCCCCCATGGCTACGGCACAACGCACCCCAGTCCTCCTGCTTTTGCCAGGTCCTTAGGACTAGCACAGAAGTAACGCAGTGGGGTTGGTGTGCAGCAGTCCCACGGCACCCGTGCACCCCTTGGGAAATACAAGCATTACAAATGTCATTTTATTATTTAAAATTCTGAGTCACAATACCTCTCTTACAAATCTGTATTTCTGTCTACAATATAGCTCATGTTTTCCTTTATTTTAATTTGTAGATTACACTGCTTAAAAGAAAAACCTATCCAACTGGACTTTAGTTAGCTTTCAGAAACAAGTATTAATTATTATATAAAACACCAAAGGCCAAGCCTAGGAAAATTCCTAAAGAAGCAACAACAAAATTATACTACATACAAGTTTCACATTTCACTGACATAATGAAAGTTATCCCTTACAACTTAAAAACCTCGCTGGGCATGGTGACACATGCCTGTAATTTCAGCAGTTGGGAGGCTGACGCAGGATGACTGCCCTGAGTTGGAGGCCAGCCTGGACTATACCATGAGACCCTGTCTCAGGGACAAAAAGAAAAATTTTTAAAAAAGGAAAGCCCTCACATATTATAAAGTTAAAACCATGCCAAGAGACCTTTCTATTTAAGACTAGCCACGAGGCAAAAGGATGATGATACTGACTTCACGTTAACTTTAAAATATACGCCACTCCCAGTGTGTGCATATACACATCCTCAAGCATGCGTGTGATGCATGAGCTAGGAGCTGTGGTGGGCGTGCAGTTTTTTTTTTATTTTGCACTTGTATGTGCTCTCGATGCGGCAGCTGACATTTTATCCCGCATAGCTCTCTGCCTCCCCCAGCCACTGAGAATATTCTTTACTGCAAAACCCTACCCATTCCTTTCAGTGCTGTCTCTGAATTCTGGATCACTCTCTTTTTGTGGTACCAAGAATCAAATTCATATCCTCGTGCTTGATGGGCAAGGATGACTTTTTTCTTTTGTCTTTTTGAGTTAGGTCTCACTATGCAGGTCAGGCTGGCACTGAACTCACTTTGTAGCCCAGGCTAACCTGGAACGTGGGATGATCCTCCTGCCTCAGCCTCCCACGTGCTGCGATTACAAGCGTGCACCAGCACACCCAGCTCGACGATGACTTTTGGTTCTGCCTCTAGCAGGGCTGAGAACCAAACTTACCGAGTCTCTTCCTCATAATATCTGTAATTTTAGAGAAAAATCTGTGTGGGATGCATATGTACACTATGCATACCTATGTATACTTGTATATGGTAATATACACGTTACACACAAAGCATGTATGTATATGTATATATGCATTTACAATGTGCATACCATGTATGAGAACACATATATCTATATACTGTCAGTGTATGAGTGAATCAGTAGCTGACACACAGAGACTTGAGAGTATTCAATAAATGCTGGTGAATGGATAATCACCCAGGCTCCGGGTTGTTCAGGACCTTCCTGAACATACTTCGCAAAACATGACTCCCCTGAATCCAGGGCTGCTTTAAAAATCCCTGAAGTCCTGGGTTCCTCACATCACATCATATCACAGACTGGCCTTAAAGCAGCCAGGTACAGCCTATAAAAAGCCCACCAGACTCAGCTCCCTTGCAGTTTAACTTGTCACCAAAGGAGAGTGAAGATCCTTGTGTCTATAAGAAGGCTGGGAGCTGCCGGGTGTAGAGCGGGTGCTGCTGAGCTGCTCAGCGTCTACCGGACCACCAGGACATACCTGGGACACGGGAAATGCCAAAGCCTCGGGGAATCTGGCATGGCTGCTTGAGCGTCGGTGTGACAAGGCCACAGGCCACGCGGCCCTCTGGCTGAGTATCGCCTGGGTGTTCAGGAAGAGCAGGCCTCGCTGGACCAAAGGCTGATGCTCCTTTCCACTGAGAGGAGACTTCCTGTCTGGTCTCCTCATGTGTGGACACTGGGTGTGGCTCAGCTCCACCTGCCTTTGTACCTGCAGTGGCCATCTGCTCTCCCTGCACCCTGAGCTTGCTGGCATCGCACTGGGACTCAGAGCCGCGGCCTGTGCATCTCGGCCTGCAGACGCGCTGGGGTCTTGGCTGGTTCTGCAGCTGTGGGACAGCTTCTACACATGCAGGTCCCACACGTGGTTTCTTCTGCTCCTCTAGAGAAAGCTACCCCTAACATGCCTACTCTGGAGAACTGTGGGATGTGCTGTGGAGGAGGGACACGCTGGTGGGTGGCTGTGCGTGTCTAGACTGTCACAGGGTGTCTTCTCTACTACATCCTCCAAAGTACAGTATGACACTGTGGAGGTGTGTCGTGGTTTGTGTCACGTGCAGCATGCACACACTCTAAGATGTCCACTCGCGTGTCTGTGAAAACTAAGACTATGTTTTGACAGAACAAAACAGGTTGCTTGTGAATATATGATGACACCTAGTGGACAATAATTTTATAAAATTAAGACACCTGTTTCCAAAACAGGCAAAGTAGAACAGGAGACAAGGGAGGGGGTGGTATGCTCCTAGACCTGTTAATGAAATATTATTTACCAGTTTTTTGGATAAGGAGTTAAACAGCACCAACAAAAAAAATGGTACCTATAGTTTGCCCCACTGTTTCCCAGCTGATGGTACATTCTGATTTAGGAGTCATGCAACTTTTTTTAAAATGTTGATTTCTAAAGTTTAACAATGATTTGGATGTTTAAAGATTTTTATTCAAGAATATACTAATATTTATGACATATCTATAGGTGAGATCTTTATTATTAACTATTTCGTTAACTAAAAACCTTAACTCTTTCCTGCACACACAGACCAAAACTCCTTTGTGGTAAAACCAACGGCTAGATTTCACTGTTTTGATTCACAGGTTACTTTAGATGGTCCTTGCTGGTTTAAAGAACTGACTACTTTTCAAACTGCTGGAAATTTCATTTAATTCTTTAACGGACGGACGGTTAATAATATAAGATGATTCTTTCAGAAGAAATTTTATGTAAATTGTGTTTACTGAAAGCACTTTTGTATGAAATTAAGTAACAATTATCAAAAAGCCCAGGGCCCTTTCCAACATTAATTATGTTTCTAGGTTTCATTTATAGGCTTGCAAAGACAAGCCTATAAATTTACTCATTCATTCACTTGGTTCAGGGTCTCGCTATGTAGCTCAGACTCATAGTGATCCTCCTGTCGGCATCCCTAGAGCTGGGATTACAGGCCTGTGCCACCACACCCAGTTTCAGGGCCAGCTTGGCATAAGGTACAGGGGATGAACCTGAGTCCCTGCGCTTGCCAGACAGGTGCTCAGACAACTGAGCTATCTCCCGGCCCAAGAGAAGTAAACTTCCAACTCTTGCACTCTGCTACTTCCTTCCCTCTGGTGTCACGGGCTTCTGAGAGAGGATGAGTAATCTTGAAGCACGTGTAAATCTGCAGCGTGAATTATACTTAATAATTAAGGAGAAGATTACAAACATAAGTTGGAAGAAATAGCACAGGTATCTCTACCTCAGTGGAATAATTAATTTTAAAGAGCACTGTTGTCCATGAGACCTAAAGTAGGTCGTTCATTTTTCATCTACTATCAAATATTTCACTTTAAAATTTTTAACATAACTAGGTACAACCTAGAAGGAAAATACATTCTGTTTCATTATGACCTCACAGAGCAAAACCCTTAGGAATCCGTGACTGAAAAGACTCCGAGCAGCCCACACTCATCAGGGTGGTCCATCTACAGGCTATGACTCAAACCAGAAGCAGCAGCACTGAGCTGAAAAGAGTGATGCTTTCCCCAGGGCCAACCTGACCTCACTCAGCTCTACTCCCGTAAACCAGTGGAATATTTTTCTACTCAACTTTGTTCCTTAAACACCTGTTGACAGGAAAAAAAGATTTCAAATACTGGGTTTTGTCTTTCCCTAGTTCTGAGCCCTCATGCGTGCTACTCTTCCAGTGAGCCCCAGCCCCAGCCCCAGGCCCAGCCCCAGCCCTGGAGTAAATGCCACTCTAAACAACAAGAGGAAGCCCCTCCTCTGCCAGGCGCTGGCAGAGCTTCGCTCCTGCTAATCCCCACACCCCTGGCCTGTAGTGCACGGCGTGAATCGTAGCTTCCCTGACTGCATGGATTTATGTGCATGGGTAAGGAACCCCAAGGACCCTGGAGCTCCCAGACACCTCACTACTTGCCCTGAGTAGGAAGGGTCTTACACAGCAAAGACAGTATCTTCACACACCATAACATAGTTTCAGCGTGTATCCACTATCTGTGTAGGAAGGCCTAAAGAAGAATGAAATTGGCTTTGCCTTCAGGAAGACCTGCCCCTCCTCCGGGGCCAAGCAGACAAGACGTGCAGTGTTCTCCTTTTCCGTCCTTCAGATGGACCAGGGGTAGGCTCAAGAGACTTTGGCACACTACACACAGGAGATTACAGCGAGGGGTGAGCCTATCTCCATGTGGGATACACCCAAGTCAACCCATAATCTCTGCACCATCAGTTCCTGACTGACCTCCCTAACCTACTGAGGAGCTACATCCAGATGCAGTCATTAGGAACAGGAAACACTGGGGTAAGGCACCCAGGTCACCATCCCTCAACATGACAGAACCCTGCATGCATCGGCCTGGGAAGTGGGCAGCTCCGGCGCAGCATCTACTGCATGCAGATGCTCTGACACCACTGTGAAGGAGAGCAAGCTAGGGACATGGACATCACAGCAAGGCCACTGAGGACGGTGCGAGTCGTGGAATGTGAAGGCTTATGGGCACTGTGGAGGCTGGGATGGTGGGCTAATACTCCAGTTTCCATTTTCCATTTCCTTCCCGTGAAGGAATTCCACTTTCCATGGATGACTTCAGACTTGTGCAAAAGCTGTCAGTGTTCTTTCCTTATCGCTTATTCACAGCGTACCACTGGAAAATTTCATTTGCAATTTGGCCTGACTAGGACTGTATTTAATTCTGTGACCTTGAAAATACTTCATTTGTGTGTTCCCTCCCTACCTCCCTCCCTTCCTCCAGCTCTTGGTCTGATTCCTTTTAGGCACTTCTTGAGAAAGATACCCTTACATTCTCTTTTCACAGCTGAGAACAGAGTCCCAGAACAACAAAGGAAGTTGCTCAAGGTCACAAGACTGCCAGGAATTAGGGTTTTATCAACCTTTCAACTCATCTTAAAATAAATGACAGTGGTTAGAAGTGTTGGGCCTTTAAGGTTTTAAAAATCACCTCAAAATCTACAACGTTTAAGACCACAGATGCAGTGACATGGCTCCACCAGGGCAGGGCTGTACACATACCTCACTGAACAGGCTTCCGTTGGCATAGGAAATCCAGAGTTTCCAAAAATTAGGCAGCTGGCTTAAAACAAGCTTGGTCAATTTTTCAACAAATGCCACCCTGTGGGGAGTTTTGTACCTCCATGCTAAGGAAACAAAGGACAAAACATTATGAATGTATTTTGGAATCAAGAATAAAAACCTATCTGAACACAGCCCTGTGGTCTCCACAGGTGTGCATGCACGCTCTTCCCATGCTGCTCTCCTCTGCTCACACACACCCCCATCACGCACACATACTCTTCCACTCCCCTCCTGTGCATGCACACGCTTCCCAGACATTACAGAGGTGCCTCTGCTCACAAATGCAAGTCTCTGCACACTTCTGATCACAAACTAAACTTGAGGACTACCAAATGCAATTGCCCCATAACACAGAACCTAACCTTTATGTCTGCATTAGCACCGATCATGGAAAGGATCAAGCTCACGACCGAGGCACACTCACACCCCTGTGTGCAAGCACCTCCCACTGCATCTGCTACACTGTGCACACACACTCCACCCAGGCATGTACTCTCTTGTCTCTCCAGATAGGTACAGTTCCTGTATATGCGACACACTCTATACACATATGATGTAAAAATAGGTCTCACAAAGTTTGCCTTCACAAAGACTATTCCATAACCCTGACCCAAGTTAGTGAAGGAATGCTGCCTTTTCACTGGCTTAGAAGAAAAATTTTCCATTTTAAAAAACATAAAATAATCAGAAAGTAAAATAAGCTTTTTTATCAACTCCATCAAAAAGCATTTTAAGAGCTGGGGATGTGGCTCAGTGGGAGGACGTTTGCCTAACAAGCGGAAAGCCCTGGGTTCAAACCTCAGCACCAAAAACAAAAAATAAACCTTGCCTGAAAAATAAATAAATCTCATGGAAAAAGCATTTTAACTGAAATACTCATATGACAGAAAATGATTTAAATGATTATAAATGAAAACATCACACACTGATCCCCAAACACTCCTTCAGCTGCAAGCTCTGATGGTCCACTGGCGCTCTGGTTATCTGCTGGTTTCCCCACAGGGAGGACTGAGCACGGCAGCGTGTGCCACACTGGTGCTCAGGCACCGCAACTTTCAGCGAGCAGCTGGCTTCCTGTGGGAACACATACTTGATTTGTTTGTTTTTATTCCCTGCTAATCCTTTTTAATGCTCGTACATGAACAACAGCCTTCCCCCACTGCTTCTGAGTGTGCTGCATCCAAATTTTGATCATTATAAAATTTGGATTTTTGTTTCTTACTAAGTAAAATCTGTCCTAGTGAAGACCACATGATATATCACTGACAGAATAGCATTCAGAATAATTTCTTAAGAAAAAAGGAACTAAGGAGATATGGTAGAAATGTGCCTCTATCCCCAACGGAAGTCAAAGTATGTAGCCCCATGAACTCTGCTTTGCTCACAACGTTGAGAATGAGCCTACTCAACTTTATTTACACCTATGGTTTATGGTAAGTAATCCTTCAGAACATTCTAATCTCGAGCAATGCATTTACATTTAGGAAATGTAAACTAGTTTATTTGCCTTCCTCTTCCAGCACTGCTGGGGTAACATGGAGTGGACCTATCCATCAGCCATGAAGGACTAGAAACCTGGTGAGGGAGACATGGCAAGAGCACCCGAAGCCACAACAATTCTTAGTGCTGGCAACAGGCAGCACCATCTGTGACCGGAGGAAAAGATGTCTGGCAGGCTGGGAACACCCGGGAGGAAAAGGAGGAGGAAGCAAAACCAAGCTCAGGGTCCTTTCTGAGCTGGGAAGATGGAGATGGAAGTTGGGGGAGGCTGCATGCCTGATCTGCGATGAGGAAGGAGTTCAGGAAAGGAAGATGCTACACTGAGAGACAGCTCCGCACCCTGCCCGGGGCCTCTGAAGTCTCTGTAAAAGACAGCACCACATACACATGCAGCAGCACTTCCCATGCCAGGCCAGGACCAACCAGAGAACTGTAAGTTGGGTAATTCCCACAGGTCACGTGGCACAGGCAGACTTTTAGGTTCTCCAAGTGCAAGGAGCACATCCCTGCCAAGGAACTTGGCCTCTCAGCAGGGACCCAAGGTGCAGGCCTTGGTACCTGGACTCCAGGGTCCTCAGACCAAAAGCTTTTCTAATCCTGCTCTAGCAAAGCAGAGCATCAAGCCCAGAGAAGACTGAGCTCATATTTATAAACCACCCGCCTGCTAAAACAAGGCCAGCACTGTTTAAAGGGGAGGAGCAGAAACCAGATGCTCAACACTAAACACTTGCAGTGCGTGAGAAACTATGACCAGATGCACCCAAAGCAAGGACACGTCACTCGAGGCAGAAACCTGCTATGAGCCCACCTGGAAGCCAGGCCACAGCTACGGAACAGAAACAGTGCCAGAGATGGGACAGCACACACTGACAGCTGCCACAACTGTGCTCCCACACTTAAAGGGAAGCACAAAGACAACAAGAAGGGAAAGCAAGGACGCAGCTGTGGTCTAGCTCAGCGGTGCCTTGCACTCTTAGTTCAATTTGCTGCACCAAAGCAAACAGTACCTGGGAGGTTCAGGTTAGAGTACAATAAGGATCAGAAAAGCTGAAGGTGTAGCATTTGACCACACTGATAATGAAGCACTGAATGACAAAAGAAGTTGTGGAAAAGGAAGAAAAGCCTTAGTAATACACTGCCATGCTCTGTGTCTGGATGCCCCCAAGCCTTACACAGTTGTGGGGGACAGACTTCTTGGAGGTGGATGAACTGAGTTTGCAACTGATTCGTAGTCTAATGCTGGGACTGGGATTAGGGTACGTAGCCTGTGTCCAATATAAGGGGCAAAAAGAGGCTTGCTCTCCTCTCGTTGCTTTTACTGTCTTCTGCCACCATGAACTGCTGCCCCTCCACTGTGTCACCTTGCCTCCAGGCCGGCCAACTATGGACCAAAACTGGGAGTAAATAAACCTTTCCTCCTTCAACTTTAGGTGTCCAGTATTTTGTCTCAGCAACGAAAAAAGTACAGAATTACTTACTGGTCTAACACACATGGAATTGTAGCCCTTGAGAAGTGGCAGAGAAGAAAACTTTTTGAGAAAATAAAGGACGAAAATATTCTCAAATTTAATAAATACTTTTAAAATTTGATAAAGACACCCAAGATGCTTGCCAACTCAGGCAGGATAAACAAGAACTGTTCAAAATCATGTGATTTATTAGCAGCAGCCTTAACGGCAGTTTCTGATGGATCTTGGCATTTTATTACAACTTCTGATGGTGAATGGACACCTAATACACTGTCCCACTATTTATGGAAAGGAAATGTGTTTTAGAATACAGAGGGAAGCTGCAAGCAAGAAGCTCTCCACCCTGGACGCAGTACCAAGCACAAAGAGGTACTGGCTTCTCCTCTGTGGCTGGCAGTCACAGGGATGCTTGTAGACCTGTGGGGAAGGGGAGTGTGACAGCAGCAGTCCATCACTGCCACCACTATCAGCAGTGACAGAAGGACACACTGCTCTTAAAAGAATTGCATCATTGGTTTTAAGAGGCTCTCAACATGTTTGTGTCCATTAATAAAACGGGAAAAGTCCCTTCAATACTTACATAAGGAATATACTCTAAAGTTTAAGTCTAAGGTCACTATTGCACCGCTCTACTTGCTGTCTTGTAAGTGCTCCTGAGACCAAAAACAGCCAGTGACTGACGGCATCTCACTTGTAAACAGATGACAAGCAGTGCGTCTCAGCTCACACTGGTAAGGAGATGGCAGGTAAACATGCATTTCAGAAAGTTAAGAAATGCAACACAGGCACAACATGAGACCCTGCATCTTAGCAGAAAGGATTAGCAGTTATTTTTGTGGTTAATAGCAACTGAGCTTCCTTTTAAAACAGATGTTTAAAGCTTGTCAAATAGTATTTCTTTTTTGCTTTTTTTTTCATTTATGTATTTGGTATAGGATCTCACTATGCAGCTTGGACTTGGTGATCCTCCTGTTCTCAGCCTCCCCAGCGCTGGGATTACAGGTGTGCACCACCACACCTAGACTCAACTGCGGGGCCAGCGCGGCATGGGGGACCAGGGATTGAACCCTGGTCCTTGCACTTGACAAAGCAGGCACTTCGTCTCCTGAGCTATCTCGCTGGCCTCAAATGCTATTTCTTTAATGTAAAATATAATGTGGACTTTAAACAAGTTGAATTACTGGGTAGCAGTGAGCCTGCGAGAGGACAGTTGCGTAGGTACAGTTTCCCAAGAGAAGCAGAGGCCCGAAAGCGCCTCCACCGCCAGAAGCCTCAGCACCGAGCTGCAGGGGTGTGGTACTCACTGTCGTCACGGCCAGATTGGAAGCTGCTGCCCCTCTTCAGCGATGCTGTCTGCCCGAGGTGGCCTAGCACAGAGGGGCGGGGGTCACCGTCCAGGTCCAGCAGGGGGCTGTGTAGGGTGGGGTTACCTGGAAGACAGGTGGCATTCCCTGACACTGCTGTTTCTTTTTCTTTTCTTTGTGCTGCTTCTTGCTCAATTATTGTTCTACTCTTTTAAATAAAGCATTTAATAAGTGAAATTGAATCACACCTGGCTTCCTGTTTCTTTTCCTGGCGTGGACTCTTAAGTTTACACAGCACCAATCTCTGTCACCTCTTATCTAAGGCCACCATTCCATTTAAATTCCCAAATCATACAACTCTTGTTGCATAGGTCCTGCTTTACCTTGGTCTTAACCATCCAGCAGAAAAGTA
>NDGM010734621.1:0-16360 GCA_002564305.1 Octomys mimax
TCCTTCTCCTTCTCCTTCTCCTTCTCCTCCTCCTCCTCCTCCTCCTCCTTCTTCTTCTTCTTCCCTCCCCATATGGCACCTTTCCCACCAGGAGAGCTAATACTCTCTAGCACCTGCACTCAAGACTTGTAGGAAAGTGTCACCTTGGGGGTGAATGAAGAGGCCAGGTCATCTGTCACTTTGTATGAAGCCAACACTACACTCTAATCCACATTAGACAATGGGTACCCATTATCTGTTATTGAAGGTACCACACGCAATCATTGTCTCAGAATAAGGATTCACACTGGGTAACAACTGCACATCCCAGGAACTCAAGACATGACACTATTTTTTTTTTTCAGTACTGGGGATTGAACTCAGGACCTTGTGCTTGCAAGTGCTTATTCTGCTGAGCTCTCCCCAGCCCCAACATGACACTATCCTAAACAAGAAGGTAAGAATAAATCCAGGAGAGTTATGGTCAAACCTCAACCCTAAATTTCTGGACAACATACTACGGAAAATGAAGTCACACAAATCAGTCAAAAGCAGACAAAAAGAAATCAGTCTCAAGGCCCACAGTTTTCTGTGTGATAACATTTGTGCTGTTTTCCAGTTTAACCTCCAGGGATTTAACACCAAGTATTTACCAAAACAATAAATTTAGGGTAAGGTTAATGGGCAACCTCTGTGATTGGGCTCTGCAAAAAAAAAGTAAGACTATGTGGTTCTTCAACAAAACCAATAAAGGAGCTTGCAACAGTCAAAGGTGAAGCTGCCTCCTCTGTTTTCTGCAGATCAGGAATAAGAGAGGAGCAGTACTCAGGCATCCCTGAAGCTACAACAGGAACAGCAGCGTGGGTTGAGGGCTACCCAAGGAAGGAACAAAGCAGGCAGAAGAGAGCTGGTTACTCACAGCCCAGGTTCCAAGGAAACACTAGGGACAGGGGCCCCTAGGAGTTAGGACCTGGCAAGTGGAGTTTCTGATACTGTGACTGCTCCCCATAGTAGCAGTTAAAGGATCATTTGTCTTAAAGGATGTCCTTAAACCAGCACTATTCAACACACAAGTGAGTCACACATAAATGTAGGAATCATGTGAAAAGAAGTAAAAATAAATAGATGTAATTAATCTTATCCTAAAATGTCCACTATATCACTATCTCAACATGTAAATTAAGATATGTGCATTTGTTTAATACTGTCATTGCAATCCAGGTTGGTTTTTTACGCTTACACTGTATATCAATTCAGGCCAGTTTATTCAAATGTTGAATAGGCATAGGAATCAAGTGGCCATAGCAGAGGGCAACCTAAGCTTAAATTACACCTAAATATCTGGGTATAGAAGGGAGCATGGACGTCATATATCCTATGTGCATTAAAAAACATCTCCCAATAGAAGCAGAAAATGTAAACTAAAACATTTACTGTGGATGATACTGTCTTACAAAATACACAGTGCTTTTAATCTACAGATAGTGTTGGCTCCATATTGTAGATTTCATTCTAGGGAAAAAATGAAAAAGCTTTAGTTTTAGGTTATCAAAAAGCATGGCTGGGGCCAGGGAGAGAGCTCAGTAGAATAAGCACTTGCCTGACAAGCGCCAGGGCCTGAGTTCAATCCCCAGTTCCACCGAAAGAAAGCATGGCTATCTAAAGTTGCATTTTAGGGCTGTCCAGATAGCTCAGTGGATTGAAATGCCTGCTTAGGCAGACACAGGGGCCTGGGGTTCCATCCCTAGCCTACCATGCCAGCCCTGCCCCCAGAGTGTATTGAGAAGGGGATTGAGATGAGGCGTGGTGGTGCATGCCTGTAATCCCAGCACTTGGGAGTCTGAAAAACAGGAGAATCACTACGAGTCTGATCTGTGTAGTGAGATCCTGTAGACCCTGTACTTAATACATAAAATAATAATAACAATAACAATAATAATAACGTTGCATTTTATAACACATAGTTCTTATATGTTCAAGGCTGGCTTCTCCTGAACAAGTGTCTCTCTCTTCCCTACTGCAATTGTGGGTTCAGGTGAATAATGTGGGAGCAAAGTTTCTTCTGCTCCCCAGAGCAAATAATTATAGCTAGCTGTCATCCTTTGTCTCAGTGGCTGTACAGCAAAGGTTGAGCCTGTATATCACCAAGAAAAATTCATCTTCTTTATTCATAAAATCATTTTCAGATTTCCGCTAGTAGATTAGCTGACAATATATTTTTTATCATGAAAATTTGCATCTGTAAATCCATTTCCTGTCCTGGGCCTTCGCATGCTTCCTTCGCATCTGTGGAACCAGAGACACAGTTCACGATTTGCAAGAGAAATATATCCTTCTATTTCTATGAAAATGTGCACTGGTGGGAAGATGAGTTGCCCAATGTCCAAAAGAATAATCTGATTTGAAAAATAGGCCTCTTGTCTTGCACAGAGACAGCTGATAAATTAAAACAAAGCAGAGAAATTAAGTAAAAGAAGACACATAAGGTAACGCAGCCTGAAGGCAACCTCCCCTCTGATACACACAAATCACACCATTTTTACAAGTTTTTACTATAGGTTTTACATTAAAAAAAAAAAAAAAGAAGAATAGCTAACAAAGCACAAGGCAAGCTTCTTCTTACAAAAACATATAGCAAGGATAGAACAAACAGATCTCTTTTTCACTCCCACACCAAATTCTAAGCTACAGCAATTAGCAGTCACAGAATGATCAATACCCCGAAACTGATTTGCTGGAGGACTTGTGAAACCAGATTTTGACAGCAGGAGATTAGTGACCAATAACGTGCTGGTGAGAAATCACAAATAAAGGGAACTCTGGGTAGAGAGCCAATCGATGGCTTCACCATGTGTGAACTCTGCTCTTCTTGCAATTTAGTACTGGGAGCTCAGACCAACTGAGCACAACACCAAGGAAGCGAGTTCACCTTTTGGAAGGCCTGCAAGAAACATATCATCTCAGGGCTCACACAATCTTAAAGCTTACCTTGAGTTGGCAGGTCTACCAATCCTCCAGATAAGTCCAGTATCGAAAGCTACACTCCCTTTGCTTCTGTGCTTATCATTAGCACACTTTACCTTTAAGCCCTGAGGTGAATTTCTCCCAGAGGTGGCAGTCAGCAAAGGATGGTTAAGCTCTTTTATGTAGCATCCACTTAAAAAGGGTATCACCGGGTAATTTTAACCCTGTGGCAACAAAGATATGCTACTTTTCATTATGTTTATCCAAGAGTGGACCTCCTGTCAGTAACGGGTTTATGAAGGACAAAACTATTTTCTACTTGGAAGTGGGGAGGAAATATTTGAGAACTGAGCTTCATTGAGGAAACATAAAGGCAGAACAATGTACTGTGTGCAAAAATGTAGGTTATTGAAGTATTATATTTTGCATATCAAGAACTGTTGAAGGATAGTTTTCTAGCAGCACATTTTAGAAAGTACACAAGAACATGGTCTTTAAGTAGCTCAACTTTCTGAGGATTCTTAGAGTACTTCTTAGAGTATTTATATCTCTCAGCTGAATCAGACAAAAGGTAAGATTAAATTTGCCTCTCTGTCTTCTGAGCCCCTCTCCCCTGACTCGATCCTCCACTGCAGGTAGACCTTTTGACTCCACCATTACTCAACCATGCCTTGCACTGAGGAGAAAGATTGAGATCAAAATAGTATCTGTCTGATTGCATCTGTGACTTCTGTAGACTGACCGGGAAAATCAACCCAAAGCATGTACCTCTGGAACTTCAGCTTAGGCAGAATATTAGGATGGGCTAGATAGTGCCTTACAATCTGAAAACAGAGTATTTTGGGAACAAATACTCATTGCCTGTCCATATTTCCTGCCCCTTAATTATACCGGGAGAATGCTCCAAGTACAACAGAGAAAGCACATTAAAGCTACTTGGGAGTGGGGCACAGTGGTGCACACCTACATTCTCAGCACTCTGGAAGGATGAGGACGGAATACTGCAAAGTCTGAGTCCAGCTTTGGCAACTTAAAGAGTTACGGAGACCCTGTCTCAAAACAAAAAAATGACGAATGATGTAGCTCACTGCAAAAGCCCTGAGGAGAAGGACAGGATAGAGAGTCAGGGAAAGAGATTTATCTATGTACGTAAACAGGATAGTTTGGACAACTTTACTGTGCATTTCTGCCAGTCTGTGGAAAGGAGCAGATAATAATTTGTCTTGTCTTCTTTTTTTCAATTGTTGCTACTTTTTCTCATCTTAATTTCTTATACATTTCTTTCTTTTTTTTTCTTTCTTCTTCCAATTTTATGTGCATATATCTGGTAATAAGAATAACTATTTGGAAGACAACATTATGTATTACAACAAATTCTGTGAAACTCATATTACTTTGTCAAGTGAAATTCTGTATTACTGCATCGTTCTAACCCAGCATCCAACTCTACTTATCCTCAGCCCTTGCCATGTAGGCCTGGCCCCTTTCTACACCTTCCATTCAGAGGACAGCAATTGGACACTGCCTGCCTGAACTCTGAGCATTACATATGTTTGGGCTTTTCATTACTGTGCTCCCTGTAGAGTAGTCACCCATTACTTGAGTTTCAGGTAGACTAGCTTTTATCCTTTGGGTCATATGCATAAATGCTTACAGTTCTGTGCTAGTCTTTACTTGCAGGTAAATCTATACACCTCACCCCAGAGCTTCTACCCCACTTTTGTGAGCGAGATTTTCCCATACTTTATTTATAACCACTTCCTTCACCACCTGAAGCCATTAGTATGCTGTTTGCTGGAATAGTTATCAGGCCATTCACAGTTCTTCCTGTGAAAATAGAAACTCTGAAAATGATGTGGATTTCAAGGAGTTGGGTAGTAATCAAGAAGTTGGACATCTTTTTTTTACTTATCCTAAGATTAGCCATCAATGGTACATCACTATTTCCTTTAAAGTATTTTTCTAGAACATCAAATACATGCATATTCATCAGCTGCTATCTATATTAGATTATCCATGCTTCTGCCTTCTTCCATTAGCGTAGTTAATCAAGAGCATTAAACAGCAAAGCTTCCTTGTGAAGTGAATTTTGTGCAAAGTAACTGTGTGCAAAGCTAGCAGATACTCTCACTGTATTTGTTGACCTCTCATGAAGGTACAGAGGAAACCAAAAAGCTTCACATATTTTAAAGGATTTGAAATGGTTTGGGAGGAATCTTATTTGCTCAGAAGTCTTCTCTAAAGGGAATTGCATTTTGAACTGTTATATCACATATACATTTTTATTGCTATTTCTGTTCACTCAGTCATCCAAATACCAAGCTAGAGCATTGGACCATAGGACACAGGATGAATTCCAAGATTACAGAACCAGGAAAGGCCAGAATGGGTTTAATGACTCATGGGTGAAGCATTAGTCATTGGTCATAAACCAATATGGAACCAGAGACACTGGAAATGAAATCAGGCTGCAGAGCAACCGGCTCTGCGGGTTCCACTTAACAGTTCAGGAAGCTGACTCAGCACTTCGGCAGAGTTCTCAAAGGAAAAAGCCTAGCTGGTTTATTCTGTTTCTTCTTGGATTTAACCTTTCACTATAAAGGCATCTTTTAGCATACTAGTGCAAAACATTGATTTATAGGAAATATGATTCTTGATGGAATGAATAACAACCTACAATTCTCAAATATGCTCATATGTAGACGGCCATAGTGGTAAAGTTAGTAATATTTGTTTTAAATGAATGCACTAAAATATAGCCTCTAATATAAGGGAATATCTAGTGGCTCCATGGCTGAATTGAAACTAGGAACTGTGGTTCTATTTAATTCCACCCAAAATTCATGTTAGGACTTAGTTTAGGTGGATACCTTGTGTATTTTCTTAGGCACATGAGGACTTGTACCATCCCTGGACTATTTTCGATCTGTCCTATATCTCTGAGGGATTCCCTGCCAATTCTACTTGCCATGAAGCAAACTGCATTCCCTCCTCATCATTCCTCTACCCCTCCCTCTGTACACGTAGCAATTTTTCTTAGGACTCTATCAGCTGATACTGTCCCTTGCCCTCTACTTTATTCTCCACATGCTATAAAGAGGAGATCCATCATCATCATTGCTTAGAAACGGCAAACAAATTTTGCCAGAGATCCAATTTGGTAAGACACCTCAAATTTAGAAAAAACATAATGACTTTATGCTTTAGTATTTAGTATTTATCATTATGGTTCCCAGTATCTTAGGAACTTTGATGCAAAGACTATGGGTTTTGAAATAGTAGAAGCTTGGATTCAAACACAAACTACTTCAAGCCTACTTTAATTCCTTCTCTTAGTAGCTTCCCCTGAAACTTCATTTATGCTTATAAAAACTGCTTTCTTGTGAGCTGTAGCTCCCCAGCCTAAGCCTGGAATCTAGATATCTTTTCTTGTGAAAACATATACCACCATATACAAACCCTGGGTTATGATGTTAACATCCTTTTTTCTATAAAAGTAGGCTACATGGGATGCTAACTTGTAATCATAATATTTCATAAAATTATAGAACCCATGCATAACAGATTAATTATATGCTTCAAATGTGTAATGCTACTAGGCTCAGAGGCCCTGAAAGAGATATCTCACAGTGATAGAGGGTCTTGCCAATGGATAAGAAGCATTCAGAGTCCCTTAGGAAAAGCCCCTTCTCTCCTCAGTAGTTCTAGGACACTTGGAAGCTTTTACCTCTGACTTTCCACTCCCTGTTCTTCCACTACTGGCCAAGTACAGTTCTGAATGATAAGTTCTTCCTTTAGATATGTTAATAAAGCTAATCAGGTTACAGTCCAGTCTTGCTGACTCCATTTCAAGGCAAACTCAAAAGTCGCTTTCATGTCTTTGTCTTAGTCTGCTAGGAGCAGAGGGCACTTTTCTTTTGCTAGTCTCAAAATTCTTGGCCGCACTGTCCTCTCACCCTAGAGAATTTCTAATATTCAAACTGCTCACCCTGGCCACGAGCTGCTCCTTGGCAGTGAGCCCTGATTAAGGTAGAACCTCATGCATTATGTACTTTCCTTGCTTTTTGCTAAAGCAACTTCCCATGTGTTTGAAACCTAGTTATCATTAAGGTTTTTCTATCCTTTGCTGATTCAAATTATTAAATGATTTTAAGATCATTTGGAAGTAAGAGACAAAAATCACAGTACAACTTACATGAAGTTTGATTTTTACAGGAGCTGGACTCATCACTTTATTTGCATTATTTCATTATTTTCTTTAAGTCTCTAAATAGTCTGTGGTGAAAGCAGCCTCATCATATGTATATGTATTTGAGGAACATGTATATTTTCCAGGTGTATATGGGGAAACTGAAGCTCAATTGAGGCAGATAGCTGCCTAAGGTCACTGAGGGACAGACAGCTGGGACTCAGGACATGTCTCCCAAACATCAAAGCATATAAAGCATCTCCCTGTGCTTCAAACATCAAAGAAGACTTACCTTGGCTACTCTCAGACACGACTTGGCTATTTTCCATATTCACTCACTTCTCAATGCAGCCAAAAACTCAAACACTAAGCATATTATATTTCACGGTAGTCTATCAGCTCTGGATTTGATTTGGATCTATTTTCTGATGGAGATGCAGTCATGCACAGCACAAGGATGTTCTGGTCAACAACAGACACCATATGTGACGGTTGCCTCATATGACTATACCACCTAGTGACATCGTAGCCATCTTCGTTTGTGTAAATACATTCTATGATGTTTGCTTAAGAACATAGAACTCAGAACATGACCCCATCATTAAGCAACACATGACTGTATGTTCAAGTGCTCCTAACTTATGTTTCTATAGCTTTCACCCTGCAATTGCCTAATGTAGCTCAGCACATTTATGGGTATATTCACTGCCTGGGAAATGGTTGAAAAATATTCCCTTGTGCTATTATGACCTGACTTTACCATATATTTCCAGATGCTAGTAATCAAACCAAAGCATCTAATCCCAAATTGTTACAGGCTGCCTGATTGGCTGGATCCTAATGTTTCCCAGGTGTGGCTCTGCTGGTCTTTGAGCTATATCTATTTGCTGTATCTCCAGTGTAATGAAGAATTTGTACTGATTGGTAAAAGAGGATGATTCATCTGTCTTAATACAAAAGATCCCAAACCAGGTTGATCCTTGGAATCACTTAACATAGTTTTGTAATAATCATATCGATTCTAGAGCCTGCTCAAAAAAAAATCAGTAAATTTTAAAAATACCAGGGTTAAGTTGGAAGTACACCCAGGTTTAGAAACCCAAAAACAGCAAATACACTCAGGCATGCTGGGAACAGAGGAATGAGGTGTACATTCTGGTCTCTGCTGTGTGATCTGAACAAATAAACTTCTTTGAGCATCATTTCATCTTGCAAAGGGAGGTTATAAATGTTTTATTTCTGTAATGCAAAGAGAGATTTAAACAAAATAACTCAGGTGAAAATGTTCATTAATAATTATCCTCATTTTATCCTAATATGCCTAAAGAAGAAAGACTTGACAGTAAATTGGATGTGTGGTCCAATTTTAGATTGGTTTTCTGCCACTTAGTTAACGTGTATCACCATACCATTGTTAAATTCAGTAACTGTAACTTTATAACAAATATAGCCATAGATGTTCCTTATAAAAATAAATATAAGCATTAAAGTTCTATTTAAAGTGAAGCCAAGAATTTTGAGAAGCCTTTTTTTTTTAATTTTTTTGTCCTCAAGCTATTAATTTGTCTTTCTTCAGGGAAAGGGTGTCTCAGATTTCTTGCTATCAATCCTTCATTTAATATGGAGCTTCATGAATTCCAGCTGTTAGCCACATAATTTCTCTCAGCATTTGATTTCTAGGCTTTTTCCTTGACTCTAAATCTTTCCCATATGTTTGTTGGAAGATCTGGGCTTGAGGGGGCAGAGGACACAGAGGTTATGAGCAGCCCCTGTCCAAGGGCTAAAGCAGTACAGCGGACCATGTGGCAGGCCCAGAGCACCCGCCCTGATTAGGAGGCACTCCCTGCCTTCATGCTAGGCCTTCTGCCCTGCAGGCTATAGCAGCCACCTGCTCCTCATTTTTCCTGAACTATTCTTCAATTCACCAGGTTTAAAAATAAAGATTTTTTTGGCCACTCCTAGACTGTCTGTATTTTGGCTTTTGTTTACAAAGGCTCTGCAGTGTTCTTGCCAAGGGAAAATATTCTACTTCATCTTCAATTTAACCTTTTGCAATCAAGGTCTGTGTTAGCACATGAAAAAAAAATGAAATAGTGATTCATATGGGAAAGATATGATTCCTAAGAGATGGAACAGTGATTTAAAAACAGTCAAATATGCATATAAGTAAGATGGTGCAATTTTAAAGCTAGGAGTGTTTCTTTAAAATGAAATGCATTGAATGCAGCTTTCATTATAAGCAATGCCCAGTGGTCTCACAGTTGACTCTAAGTTAGAAATCTAAGGACTGTTAAATTTTGCTCACAATTCAGATTGTGCCACAGGGTGGGTGCAATGGATCCTGACTGCACTCTGCCTCTGACTAGGCATACGTGACAAAGAGCCAGGCCACCTCGAAATCCTCAGTAGGCTTCAAACCCTCTTTCTCTAATCTCACCCTATACAAATTATGTTCTTCTGTAGTGCCACCCTCTAACCTCTTTCTTATAGGCCACTTTCTTTATCAGAATCTGTCTAGATTTTTAGTTTCATCAATTAAACGGAGCCTTCTTAAGGTCAAGAGCTACCACAGTTACCAGATCTTAACATAGAGTCTGCCAAGCCCTCAGGTCTCATTGATGAACTATCCTCCTTGGTAACTATCTTTTGAGATTGGAGAATTAAATGTGTTAATATTTGGGATGCATTAATTTTAATTCATTTTAACATTCAATTTTCTCTTCTTGTCTATGCCAGAATCTTCTCTGGACAGAAAAAGAGAACCAAATTGATACTGAGCACAAGCTCTTGAGAGAAATGTGAAGAGTCAAAAGCCCATGGATACCTTTTGCACCCACTTTTGATTCTCTTGGGCCTTCCACTCACTTAGCCCAGTCACTCCCACAGACTGAATGAACAGATGAAGAAAGTCTTCAAACGATGTCACCTCATGCATAAAGAATAAGGACAAGATCTCTCCTTATAAAGAAGAAAGACCTGGAAAGAATATGCTGCTTGTCTTGTGGAAGACAAGATTTTTCAGAATCTTCCTTTAATCAACAGCCCTTAAATCAAGTTATTGCTTGCTATAGCCCCCCCCAACACCTTACAGCTACCTTAAGTTCAGTTCATATTGGAATGATTTAGCAACACAATGAGCTATACACTCTATGATGGAAGAAGAGCTTTAGCAGAAATGTTTGAGCCATGTGGCCAGTTAAGCTTCTAGAAGATCTGTTCATGTAAACATGATTCCCAGGTTAAAAAAAAATCTTAGACCAGAAGGATTAAGAACTCGTTCCAACTCTACAACTCCATAGCTCGATCATCTCCCTTAAAGCTGTCATTCATTTGACAAGTTGGCAAATTCCCACAAAATCAATGATTCTCAGATCTTGCTCTATAGCACGGACTGGTCCCCAAAATTGAAGTTCTTCTTTTCCAGCGGCTTGCTAGATACTTCCTTTTTGATGTTCCCTAATCACCTGTACTTAGTCAAGTTGAAATAGAATTCATGCATTCCCCAACCCCACCAATGTACTTCCTGACTTCTTTATTTCTGAAGTGGGCTTTCTAGTTCCCTATTGAATTCTTAATCATTTGAGCAAGATCTTGCTCAAATGCTGCCTCCTGTGTGAAGCTTTGCCAGCTCACATTTATACATTTTGTGTGTATTTTGTGTGTGCATGTGTATATGTGTTTGTGTGCCTTCATTGTGACACAACATAAAATTATCAGTACAGCAAGCAGAAACAAATTAGTGAACTCTATGGAGAAAGAAAGTGTTTCATTTTTTCACCAGCATCAGCACTGAAACAGTGTCCCAAACACAGTAAAGGCTCAAAAAATACATGTTATATGAATCACTGAAAGAATAAAGCCATGTTTAGGGACATCATTCATCAAGTTGTCACACCTCCAACACACTGGAGGTGTTTTACCACAATGTGAAACCTCAGAATCATTCCTGCCCCTCCTCCTGAGTACTAAATCTAACCACCAATCCATCTAGCTTCTCCCTTCATGACCACACACACACACACACACACACACCTCCTGGTTTATAGCTTCATCCCACCAATTCAGTTTAATCACTAAATCTCATTCAATAACTTCCCAGCCAATTTTCCAACTCCAAGCATGTCCAACATCCTTTAACATCTACTCACTCTGCTTATAAAAACCAGAGTATTCTTCCAAAAATACACTAATGGCTTACCTCCACCCATGGGGTACAATCCAAGTACATTGTTCAAGAATTCAGCCATTTATTTTCCATCCTGTCTTTACTAACCATATGTCTCATTCTCCCCAGTCTCCCCTCTAGATTTTTACACTCAGCCCAGCCCCAGCCCTGATTTCTGGTATTATTCTGATGTGGCCAAATCTTATACTTATAAATCACCAATTCAAGTACTATCATCTCTATAAAGACTTCTATTAACACAAGTCCTATGTGCTCCCTCCATGCTCTGAATTTCTAATGTACTTCTTGCTTATAACCATGCACTTATTTCCCAAAGACAATTCCAAGGAGCAATAATCCTCTAAGAATGACCTTCAGCAAAAAAGGAAGAGAGAAAAATGAGAGAGAGAGAGAGAGAGAGAGAGAGAGAAAGAATCAGAGACAGCAATAGCAACAGAGACTGATACAGAGATGGAGACAGAGACAGAAACAGGAAAAAAAATAGAGAGAAGGAGGGGAAGAAATCATGTGATGTCAGAAAATTTTGGGAGATGTATATGGTATGTGCAACACATATGGAGAGTATATTCCTACCCCATTAGCTTCATGTATGTTGTTCCAGTTGATTTGCATATAACAGAAGCTCAGGTTGTGTAATTCATATCCTAGTCTACAGATAAGCAAGCTGAGAAAGGAGATTTGTTATTCTAAGCCTCAATTTCCTTATCTACAAACTTGCAGTCAAACCCAGACCACCTAACTTTAGAGATTTTGATACACTGTTCCTGAGTATGTACTGTCAGACACATTTTCAGGCATGTAAAATGTTGAGATCTGGGGGGATAGCTCAGTGGTATAAGCTCCTGCCTGGAAAGTGCAAGGACCTGGGTTCAGTCCAAGGTACCACATGCCATGCCGGCCCCGGAACCCCAGCCGTGCCAGCCACCAAAACCAGGTGTGGTGGTGCACACCTGTTATCCCTGCCTGGCAAGCACAAGGTCCTGAGTTCAATCCCTGGTACCACAAAAAGAAAGTTGAAGTTTACCACCATTGATATTATTTTTGTTCCTGCAAGGCCCCTGAAGGCAAACAGCATCCTATCTCTCCTTTTTCTCTCACACCCAGAGCACATGGCCATAGTAAGAGGTCAATATTTTTTCTTTAATTTTAGGTTAGCGATGGCCTCTTTTAAATGCAACAAAATAATATTATAACTTTTCAAGGCATTTGCTCATCTCTTAACTCATTTTATTTTCATGATGATAGTGGTCAGGTAGATTAGTAATTTTTTCAGTACTGTTTGTATTGAGACAGAAAGAGAAAGAGAGGAAGAAAGGAAGAGAGAGAGACAGTGAGAGAGAGAGAGAGAGAGAAATTAGATGGCTTGCCCATGAAAGGACCAGAAGGATTTTCAAGCTATAAGGTTCAAATCTCTTGCTTTCAAGCTATATGGTTCAAATCTCAGCAAGTACATGGTCCCTTCACCAGAAACCAGGCCACCCTGTAACTATCTCTTCTTTCTGCTAAATTGGTATTGGCCAGTGAAACACTGAGATAATCTAAATGCAACTCTTCTTCAAGGAAAAAAGGTTCTGTGAAGCATCTACCTTGAATGTACTGAGGTCACTGTATCCTAGAAATTAAATCACTATTTGTCTGAAATAAATTAGTGCAGCAATACACGATGTTGTACTAAATCAAGTCGCTATTCTTTCTGTTACTGTTTTGTGGTTCTTGTTTATCCAATCATGTTGCCTGTTTGTATTCCATATTTGAACACTATAATTGGAACATACCCTATAATAGGTCTCCACTTCTTGTGGATTTGTATATGGAAATCTTTTATACACAAGCACAGGTATAGCCTTCGCTCCTCTTGCCTTTGTGAGATCACATTTTCTATTCTCAAAGCCTTTACCTAAATAATGGGCTTTGGTATTCCTATTAGCAGCAATCTACTTTCTCTTAAAAACTCCCTCTGGTCTGCATGGGAGGTTGTTTTCAATGAATTTTTCTGTTCTTTCCCTTCCCGTTGTCCTTTTCCTGATCAATGTTTTAGTTTAACTGCTTGATTTTCAAATTACGTGGTAATTACCAAATGTTTAGCTAATTTTAGCTCAGTTCAAAAAGGTGATTTTCACTGGTGCCTTCTCTGTCTTGGCCATTCCTTTCTTTGCAATATTGGAGCTAGATGTGAAATTAATTGTGCTCTGATTTTAACAATGCTACTTGAACAAGCTAACTGTTCTTTTCGGAAGCATGAATTAAGGAAAAAAAAAGCTGATGAATAAAAGAAGAATAAGGATTTCTTAGCCTGCAAAGAGTTGAGGGGTGATGATAATGGCCCCTAAATATAAAGGAGATAATGGCTAGTTGTCAGCAACTGCCACGAGAGTAGAACAAATGGGAATGGGTTTTAAGAGGGAACATGGAGATTCAGAATAGAGATAAAGAATAAATTACTAAGGACAGGATTGTTGTAACCTGCATGTGGGACAAACCCAGGTACCTGCACGGTGTCAACCATTTTCAGGGAAGCTCCTGCTCTCCAGCCCCAAATTATCTCTCATGCTGGACTTCAGGGAGCTAAAATATGCTCCACCAATCATCATTTCCATGCTACTTAAAATTCCCTTTAAAAATCAAATATCATCAGGTAATTACAGAGTAAGTATATCAGTATGCTTTGTATGGCAGCAACATAATTTGTCAGGTTTAGCACAAAGTGGAAATGCAGAGTTCCTTGTTCAAAAGTGAAGGATTTCAAGATGGCAGCAAAGGTAGGGGTCCTTCCACCAAAGGTAGGGGCCCTTCACCATGGGGACACTGCAGAATGCACAGGCCATGCAGCCATAAAGTTGGCCCTGTTGGCTTAGCTTGATCACAGACAGAAAGCAAGAGGATGTCAAAGATCCTGAGGCCCTAGCTCAGGGACCTAACCTTGGAGAAAGCCTCCTCATGAGATTGTAGTGGTGGGAAGTAGACATCATGAGGAAGAAGGGAAGAAAAGGTCAGTACATGGCCAAAGTGCAAAGGACATCCTGTAGCCTTGCCACTTCCTTATCTATCCTCTTTGTTCAAAACCCCAAGTTGGTACTTAGCTTCCAACAGCTGAGCCCCTGAGGGAAGTGGTCTTTCTTTTCAGTGCCCACCAGGTCCCAGGCTTCCTCCATCCAAGCCCATTTCCCCATGCTTCACTAGTCCTCTTCTACCATTAAACTGATAAGCTAAGGGGCTAACAGTTAATGACTTCTTAATTCATAAACGTACTACTCTAAAGTAGTTCATTTAGGAGAAAAGATCAAACTCAACCCCTCAGGCCTTGGGAGAATAGAGCAAAACAGAATGAAATCTCAAGTTTAATTCAAAATTTTGTCGCATAGAAACTTTAAACACATAGAATTTTACTTTCTAGTCCATATATATATTCATATTTTAAGAAACTTTAATATGTCATATTACTTATATCTAGGACAAAATAAGTTGTCTACATTTCTTTTTTCTCGAGGGATAAACAAAATAGTTTGATGTAATATAATTGTGACAAGAAGCTATAAGGATATGTAGGAGCCCCTGGGTTTTTATTTTATGTTAAATAATTAGAAGTCAGAAAGCACCTGTTCATAAGGTGACAAAACTCATTTTCCAAAAAACTGTGAGGTTTGCTGAGGATGATCTAGAAGTTTAGTTCAGGAAGATTTGCAGTAGCCAGAGGAACTAATAAAATTTCCATATTTTTTTCCCAAAACAGTATGTCCACTTCATTTTGATTTAACCAAGTCTCTAATAATCAAAAGTTTCTTGATGACACAAAAGTAATAAATATCAGTTTGTCCAACCATGTGTTCCTTGAGTTGCCAATAAAGTATGACTGGCCAATTGGAAAAAAGGGGGTGAAGTAGGTTTCCTAGCAGTCAAAGACCAAAATAATTAAGAGACTAGAAACTTACCCTTCCCCTTTGATACTACATATACACAGAGTACCTTCACTGTGCTGGGGTCAGTCTTCTAAGACATTTAAATGTTGATTACTGATTGACTTTTAACAACATCAATGAGAGAATAATCATAGTCATCTGTTGTCCCCTTCCCATGGGAAAGTTCTGCAAAATGCAGAAGGCCACACCTCTGTTGGCCCATGTCCCACTGAGGCAGAGATAAAGGATTACCTCACTGAGTCCTTATCAGGCTCAGAAAGGCTAATCATAATCTTCAATCAAAGTTAGCTAATATGACGCAATTCACAAATGCCATGTTCTTCAACCCCCTTAATAATCTCCTGATTAATAAGCTAATAAGATCAAACTACTAAATAACAAAGCTTAGATTTTACCCCAGTTCCACACAGTGGAAACCTGTGCTCACTTCCCTGCATTGATTCTAGCCAAGCCCCAGGTTGGCCAATTACTTTTTTCTAAGGATCACGCCTGCATCACCAGCCCCACAAAACCACCTCCACTGACCACCCAGTGAGAAATGTCTGCTTATTTTTCTTGGTTTTGTTTTCTCCCTCCCATAGGTAGCATCTATCTGATATTTATCATTTATTCCTTTACTTCCTATGTCAATGTAGCTCATCCTAGTGCAAAAAGAATGTTCCAGGTCGTGACTGGATCCTTGAAGAAAGCCAGCCTGAGTGAGCATTACTTCCAGCTCTGGAGGAGTCTAGAGGAATGGACACTGCTGGAAACACAAGGATCTGTACTGAGGATTGGAAGAGAAGCCCACGGGAAAAGCACAAGCCAGCTGCCCCCAGAGCTCAGAGGCAGAGGTCTTCTCAGACTCAAGGTGTCAAGAAAAGATTCTTGAAGAAGTTGACATTAAAGGCGAGCCTGGAACAAGTAGGTGTGAAGTAGAGGATTTCCCATCAGGAAGAAAAGGATGAAAAAGGTTTGAGAACAAAGAATAACTCAAAGAATCATGGTATTGAGGGCGGTTTCATTAAACTGAAAGAATATGATTCTGTAAAATGAGAGTTGAGAACTTCTGACATTGCTAGCCCTGTGGATGACCCACTACTATTATGGACTACTGGACTATATTGGAATATTTTGCTGAATTCA
>NDGM010734905.1:0-10355 GCA_002564305.1 Octomys mimax
TTAAAAATGTATTTGGTACAGGGTCTCACTATGCAGCTCAGACTTGTAGTGATCCTCCTGTTTCTGCCTCTCCAGAGCTGGAATTATAGGCTTGCACCACCATACCCAGTCTCGGTGGCAGGCTCAGCATGCCCAGGGGTGGGGCCGGCACGGCCTGTGGTGCCAGGGATCGAACCCCTGTCCCTGCGCTTGCCTAAGCAGGCGTTTAGTCCACTGAGCCGTCTGGCCAACTTATAGTAACTTCAAGTTGTTGTCACACCAGCTCTCTTCACGGGACTTCCTCCCTCGGAGTTATTTGCAATCTTGTACTTTACATGACCTTTGAAAGCTGGGATTGTGCTGTGTATAGTTACTACATCTCCCGTACAAAACATTAAACCGTGGGCATCACACCACACTTCAAAATTCAGAAATGGCTTTTGTACACTTACCTTTCAATTCTTAAAATACAGTAAGTCCCTGACTCATGAGCATCCAAATTGCTAACTTTTGCAGGTATACTATATAAAACTCACTTTGTCAGCTTATGAGCAAACTTCATGAATAATTCTCCCAGGATGGAACCCTTTCATAAGTTGGGAACTTACTGCGTGTGTCTTGTGGGATATCCTCAAACCCTATCTGAATAGGGTTGGTCACAAGAAAAAATTCAAGCAACATTTAAGTTACATATAAAATACATAATCTAAAATCAATCTTGATCTATTAAAAACCAATTTTTACTGCGCTGACCCTGTGAAGTTCATATGTAATGAAGTTCATAATGAGGTAACTTGGAGAAGGACGGGATTGCAAGCTTTGACCAGGTGTCACACGGGACTGCTACTCACCATATCTGACTTCAAGTCCCACAGTAAATCACACTGCCATATGCATTTACTGTAGCCAGGACTTTTGGAGGGGATCCAGTTTTTTGGAAACACATGTCTCATTTCATATGTGCTATTTATTTTACCTGGAGATCAGATAAAGATGTTAAAAATAAATAAATGACACTAGATACTGTATTCTTCAGCTTCACTCCTAAGTGAATTCAAACCACACCTGTATAGGTTTCCCTGTTTTCACAAAGCACAACTCTCTGATGAGCAAAGAAGCCGGCATGACTCCCCCAGCAGCTCCGTGGGATTCTGACTGCTGCTGCAGCGAGTTCTGCTTGTTTAATTCATATTGAGGAAGAATGAGAGCAAAGACCGTGATGCCTCCTGCTGTGTGCTGTAGGGGAACGTCCCAGGAGGTCTTTCTCGTGGGGCACAATGAGAAGGGATCATTAAGACGCACTTCTGTGAGCCTAAAGCACCAACCGCCAGCTCGTCTCTCTCGCCTTCTTGACACTTGGAATAGGCTTGCCCCTGGGGGTTATGTTTTCCCTATATTTCAAAATGAAAATAGTTTTAATACTATTATAAAAATCTTACTCTTATTGAGAAAAATGAACAACGAAGAAAAATACAAAGCCCGTCATAAAAACAAAACAAAACACAAAAAGCAAAAATCTGCTGTTCTCTTCACTTTGTGAGAACATATGCTAAAAAAATCTCACTGTCAAAACATTCTAGGGTTTTTTTCCTGTATTCCTGTACCTGTATGCACAATATCATTTATTTATTTGTCACAGGGTCTTGCTACATAGCTTTGACTTGTAGTGATCCTCCTATCTCAGCCTCCCAAGCACTGGGATTACAGGTGTGTACTACCACACCCGGTTCTGGGACCAGCACTGCTGGGAATCGAACTCAGGTCCTTGCACTTGCCAGGAAGGCACTTAGACTGCTGAGCTATCTCCCCAGCCCCAATAGCTGTTTTATGAATGCTGTTTTATTCCTAAACTCCTAATGGCACTATATTAAAAAACATGGAGGAACATCATGTTTATTGACTGTGCAGATGTTTGTAGATATTTAGCAGGATCTGCTATCACAAATACTGTTACAAAGTCCTGTACGTAAATCTTTGTGCACTTACCTGGTTACTTCTTTTAAAAAGTCTTCTATCAAATAGTGAGTGACTATACAATAATGTTTTAAACATGTATATAAAATGTGCAGAATAAATACAAAACATTGCCCTTTGTACACCGCCACTTCTGTGTTATACTTGTTTTCTTCTATTTCTTTTTTGGCCTTTTTGCTAAGTTTTTTTTTTTTCTTTTGTGCTAGTTTGGAAGTTATGTATTTTGTTTCATTTCTTTATTAGTTGCCCGAGCAATCAGAACATCCATTCATCCAGTCTTAAGCCTAAAATTAATTTATTTGTACTTATCTCAAGCAAAAATTCTTAGGTAATCTTAACTGCAGCCACTCCTTAATGTTACCTTGTTTGTTTTACAACCGACAATTAGATCTGCACTTACTGCTCCGTCCGATGCTGCATGCATGCGTAGATCCATGCACTGACCGTGATTTCTGCATCTCGAGCCCTTCCTCAGGTCGTTTTCCTCCTTCCCAAAATACGTTCTTCAGAACCTGCTCCTCTGATGGTCTCCTGGTGGTTAACGCTCTTGTGTTTTTTTTAACTGTCTTATTTTTTTTCTCTCCTTTTTTGCAAAATAGCTTTAACAATCTGTCTCTTTGTTAGTGGACAACTAAATTAGGTTACTAAGTTTACGGGGCTTTCTGGCCGCCCCTGCAGTGTGATTTTAGAAGATTTCCATGACTGAAGAGAAACCTCGTGAGGGCTCCCAGTTGATCCTGGCTTCCGCCTCATCCTCTTGTTGTCTGCTGGCTATTGCTGAAGATCGGCCTCGCCCACACACACAATGAGGGCGCCTGCGTCTGGATGCCTTCACTTGGCCTGATTTTGAGGTTCACGCGTGTCAGCACGTACTTCCTTACCTTACAAAGCTAACCGGCATGCTGGTGCCTGACTGTACCACATTCTGTCTTCACCAACTGCTGCACGTTTCCATTTGGAGCTGTTGTGAGTACTGCTGCTGTGAACATTCGTGGGCGAGTCTTCATTTCAGTAGGTATTTGGGGATGGAGCTCTTGGGTTGTGGTACTATTCTCCTCTTAACATTTTAAGAAACTGCCGGACTGTCTTCCAAAGTGACTGCAGCAATTTTATAAGCGCCTTTAGCAACTGCAAAGGTCAGTTTTCCCTGTATCTTTCCCTGTACCTGTTATTGTTTACGTTTTGTCATAGTATATCATAACCATTCACATAAGGCTGGCTTGATACCACATTGTAGTTTGAATCTGCATTTTCCTAACAAACAGCAAGGGAGGACATTTCTCATGCGGCTATTGGTCATTCATACAATTTATTTGGTGAACTGCTTACACAAATCTTTTTGTCCTTAAAAAATACAGTTTTGCTTGGCATGCAATCCTGGGTATATAATTTTATGTTAGTATATGAAAAACATTATTGTATTTTCTTCTGGATTTTGTCGCTACTCTTGAGGAATTGACTATCAATTTATAGTCTTTCTAGATAATTTGGGTTTTTTAGAAAGATCTCTGGCCATTCTTTGTTTCTATAATTTCACTACAATATGCCTATATATGTATTGCTATTTGTATGTGTGTTTATCCTATTTGGGGTTCATTCAATTTGTAGTTGTTATTTTATTCACTTACAGTATTTTCTCTTTTTTACTCTCTAAAGTTTTGATGAGATGTCTGTTAGGGCTTATCAGCACTAACCTACGTGTCTCTCAACTTTTCTTTCATATTTTCTGTGTCCTCCTTAGTGAAACATCAGCAGATTTATTTCCATTTTTCTAATTCTCTCTTTGGTTGTATCTGATCTTTTTATTATTATTATTATTATTATTTTGTATTTAGGACAGTGTCTATAGGGTCTACAGAGTCTCACTGCGTAGATTGGACTCTTAGTGATCTTCCTGTTTACAGCCTCCCAAGTGCTGGGATTACAGGTGTGCACCACCACACCCAGTGTCAACTGCCATCTCAGCGCAGTCTCAGTGCCATCTCAGCACGCCCCAGGGATCAAACTCCCCGCCCTTGCATCTACCTAAGCAGGTTGCTTTAACCTGCTGAGCTATTTGGCCGGCCCTTGTATCTAATCTGTTAAGTAAACTGTTGTGGTATGCAGAATAAGGGACCCTTCAATATGTCTATCTCCTAATCTCCAGGACCTGTGAGTATGCCACCTTACGTGGTGAGTCTTTACACATGTGAGTAAGGTTAAGGATCCTGATACGGGAGTGTTACCCTGGATTATCCAGGTAGGCCCAGTTGAATCATGACAGCCGTAAAAATGGAAGAGAAGGGCACAAGGTGGGTTGGAGAGACACAGTGGAAGGAGGAAGAGACTAGGATTAGGAAAGCTGCGATCTTCAACTCAACTATAAGAAAGCAGATTCTACCAACCAATCACATGAACAGGGACCGAGATCTGGCTCTGCAGCCTACACAGAGGAACTTAGCTTGGCAGCAACACCTTCATTTTAGACCAGTGAGACTTGTGTTGTACTCCTGAGCTATAAGATGATAAATTTATATACAAGTTGCTGATCTTACAGTAGTTGGTTACAGCAGCAATAAAACAATAAAAATTTAAAATTATATTTTTTATTTCCAGAAGTTCTGTTTGATTCTTTTTCAGTTACACAATTCACATTTATAGTTTCCTATGTAATACTCATTTTCAGTTGCCTTTCAAAATTCAATATAGTAAAAACATATTTTATAACATGCATCCAACATGTTATTAAATCTTTGTAGGTGTGGTTCTGTTTTCTATTGTTCATGCTCTTAGAGGGGTTTTTTGCTTCTCTCTACACTTAAAAAGTTGTATTTATTTATTTATAGTCATGGTGGCAATTAAGCCCAGAAACTGCACAGCCCTACCACTGAGTTACATCAGTTTTTAAACTGTGAACTATGGGCTCCTGTCAATTGGAAATTAACTCTTGGATTCTTTGAGTCCTGAATTGAAGATCTACTCCACCAGGGAAGATTTGTGTTTATTTTAATCAGGAACCACTAGAACATCCTAAGATCACCCTAAATTAAACTCACAGCTTGAGTTTCTTCAAAGTGCAGAGGCAATATGAATGGACATTAATGAATGTCACAAACTTAGTGAATTAAAAATTTTCAGGTAGTACCTTTTCCCTATTCAGGCAAGCTAGCCAGAACAGTCTGTCTACTGTTCCCTTGTGACAGGCAGGTTCTTTCTAAACAACCCCTATGCAGAGGACATAGTCTTGTGCTGTCTCAGATTTATATAAGAATTTCTATGAGACTCCCCACCTTGGCTACGAGGGCTTTCCTCCCTCCCGCCTCATGGTAACGTCCAAAGAGAAACTCACCACCCCCGGGGTTAGTTGGTGCCCCCTGGTAAAATACGACTTATTTCTCTGGATTCTAGTTTTCACTCTGTATTTTGTTTGACCCTGAGGCTTTCTTAATGTTTTTCCAGTTCATTAATGTTTTCAAAAGGTTGTTTGTCTTATCTTCCTGTTTAGTTGTTTTTAGAAGGCTGGTTCATGGTAACAGCTGCACTAGTATATGTCAAGAATAGAAATGTCTGATTCTTAAGAGGAAATATTAAATGTAAAATGTTATATTTAAAGGCATGCAAATATAAAATTTTAATTCATAGTACCGTATTACCAAGACATTTCTGGCCTGATGAAGTAAAACAGAAAATCACTAACTTCTAGTATTTGCTGAATTCCTTTTACACTGGATTCTGACACCTTCAAAAGGAAATATGAATATGGTATATACATTTAGACAGGTATACATTTCTCTCTCTCTCTCTTTTTTTTTTTTTTTTTTTGGTACTGGGGATTGAACTCAGGATCTTGCGCTTGCCAGGCAGGCACTTGTGCCGCTGATCTATGTCCCCAGCCCCAAGGTACTAAATTTACAAATGAAGAAAATATCTCTTCTCAAATCAAAGTATTTGATGTTTATAGGAGTCAAAAAAAAGTTTGAATGTGGTCATGCTGTCACACGCTAGCTTGGGGTGTCTGCTGTGGCTGCCTCCTGTCTTTAGGGTCAAGAATCATTAAAGTAGCCCACCTGCCCCCGTATACTCTCATCCTCTCCCAGTTCCCTGCTCTTTTCTTCTAGCGCATGGGCTCCAACCTTACTGGCCTTGATGCCATTCTCAAATGCACTGCAATCCTCCTCATTTCTTCCTTCTGCCTGACCGACTCCCTCTGCGCCGGTTGCCTGCCTGACCTGCTCATCCTCAGATCTTAGCTCATGTGTGACTTTTCAATAGTTCTTTGCCCCCCCCCCAAATGTCCACACAGGTACACAAACACATGGGTGTCCAGATAACATGTAGCCAACATCTTAGGATGACATCTAAGTTCTTGGACTGTGGGACATCTGGTCAACCTAAAAAAGCTATAGAAGGAAGTAAGAGACCAGACATGCTCAAAGCATCCTGCCCTTCTGTTCCACAGGACTTTCAGTGGTGGCACTGTGGAATACACACTTCCCGTGCTGGAGAACAGGACTATGTCCTATCCAGTGCCATATTCTGAAACCTCGCTCAGTGCCTGGTGTATGGTGACTAGATGAGTCTCAAAGATGAGTACCTGAATGCCAGGAAGTCATAAAATAAATTAGAAAATGGGAAAACAAAACAGAAAGGACCAAAGAAATTTTAATAATGCATAATTCAGTGTGGAAATAGGAGTAGTTCTCTTTGCTCTAACCAGTTTGTCATATTATACCGGGCTCTCATGACCTGCCTGAGCAGAGGAGGAAAAAAGGAAACGTGCTCATTGTCCCACCCAAAGTGCTTGGGCTACTGACAGTCAGACTGTAAAGCATCAAACTGGGCCGCCAATGACATTTATGGAATCTTTCCCCAGAGATGGAGAGCTTTGCATTTCTGTGATGTTCTTGATTTACCTCCAGTAGGAGGCAGTGCATAGGACCTTAATTTTTTGTTCCAGTAGGTCTTGATGCTCTCTCTCTCTCCCTCCCTCCCTCCCCCCTTCTGTGAGTGGCTTTTATCTTACAGTTCCTATTCACCTTAACTCTGATAATTATTTCCAACGGTCCCTTTCTGTGTTAACATTCTGAACAGTCATTCTTCCTGTCAGGTATCAGAGCAACACGGCTTCTGCTGTTCTTGAGACAATCACCAACATTCAACCCAAAGAGAGTGGAGGTGGAGTGGGAGAGACGCGGGAGGCCATCGTGTACAGGCTGTCGGAAGACATGCTCAGCAAGCTGCCGCCTGACTACATTCCCCATGAGGTAAGCCACGCCCTGCCGTGTGCCGGCCTGCTCAGGGAGGCGAATCTGGACCAGGGAGGACCCATCCTGCTCTTGCAGGCTCATTCCTTCTCATTTCCGTCTTTGGACCCGTGGACATCTGAAACCCTCCAGGCTATGGCCTCTCTCCACTTTTCCTACCCAAACCTGTTCTGTTGTTTCTTTTCAGTAACCTTGTTTCTGTCTCTGCCCCAAGCCTTTCCACTCCTTAGTGCTTTGAACTATGGCATAGGAAGGGGAGAGCTTTAAATGGATCCACTCCCCAGAACCAGTGGCCATGGCTTCTGGCTTCCTTAACCTCCCACGCATTAGCTCTCTCCACCAACACCTGCCATATCCTGAAATCTAGCTCAGTGCTGGGTGGATGGTGATGAAACGAGTTTTAAAAACTTTTCTCAAAAAACTTTTTTTAACTCTTTACAAAATGATTCAGGAACCCAAATAGCTTTTGTTTATTTCTACTGATATTTAATACATTAGAACTTTCTACTACAAATCTTAAAAAAAATTATTTTAAAGAACAGTAATAAACCTGTTACATGTGAACATAAAATAATATTTACTTTTAAAATTATATTATCCAAGATAAGAAACTTCATCCATACAATTAGTTCTCTGGCCCTCTTGCAAACCTCTTTACTATCTGGATCAATAGAAGACAGCTGTATTCTCATACCTGCTTCTGCATCTGGTTTGTTATAGGTCATGTAGCTTTTGGTAAGCACCACTGCATACTCATGAGAGAAGAAAAGCATCACCTAGAATTTAAAAAAGAGAAAGGTTAACATAGTGAATCCCCTCTGTGAAGATCCTAGGGCCCTGAGGGATTCCAAATGATAATTTTAGCTCCTCAATAGAAAGGTCAGAGGCCGATGCTGTAGTGCAGGTGTCACAAAGGTCCTGAATCACCCATTCCGCATGCCCACGTCTGGGAAAAGACATGCTTTGCACCTGGGAGCCCCAGGCCACCTGGCTGCAGGCCTCCCGTCTGCTGCCCGAGAGGCAGGGGGATCCTGCAGAGTTCCCCTGCTGCCCTTTCTCTCCTAGACCTGACTATGGGCACGTTGTATTTGACCAGGTAAATGAAGTGCCGGTGTAATCATTTATTTGTGAATCTTAACACCTAAGTCTGATGGCGATGGAAAACAATGCTTTGCCTGCGGTGGACTCTGTGATGGATGATGAATGTTGTTTGACAATGTTGCTAAACTCCGCATCTGTTATTGTTCTTTTATCCTAGGCATCCTTCAAAGCTTAAAAACATCTGAGAAAGCGTCGTTTTCCCATGATGCTTTTCTGTTGTTCTCTTTTAAAATTTCTCTCACAAATTAATTTGTCCTTTGTCAAAGCTTTCACAATGGCCCAGTTAGTAACCAACTTCCACTAGGCCTTAAGCTGCGCTAGACAAGAATTCAAACATCTTCAAGGCCAAAAGGGGGAAGTGTCAGTGGCTTCCCATTTCTGAAGATGTCTAACGTATGGGAACAGTGGCTGGATGGCCTGCTAATGCAATTGATTTTTAATCACTTCTGGAACTGATTGAATAAGGTAGAGCAATTAGTAGAGTTCATGTTTGTAAATGGCCAGTTTCCAGTCTAGAGATTGCCAAGCAGCACTGCTTTCCCAGTCACTTGGATGAGATCCTAATGGGCAGTGGCTGCCCCTTGGAGGACTCATTACCTGCCGGGCCCCATGCTAAGTGCTCTGCAGGCATTATACCCCTTAGCCCTCTGGGCAGGACCAGCAGAGGCTAAGCTGAATTACAGAGCAAGAATTTGAACACAAAGCGATCTGATGCTAGAACCTGCGGTGTTACCCATTTTTAGCCTGCCACCAGTGCCAGCAACAATAAAAAGGTTTCCTTACCTCTTGAAACACTTTTCCTTTCCATTGTGTAGATGGGAACCGAGGCATTTGGTTAAGATATTAAAAGCAGTGGCTTCATGCAGAAGTAGTTACAAGTAGTATTTTTAAGTGGATAAATAAATTTGGTAAGGACAGCTTCAGCCACTCGCTGTGTGTGGTCATCAACAGAGAGATGAGGAACAGCATCTCCCCTCAAAGATGTAAAAAATTGGCTTGTGAAAGTGAGATGACACCTACTCCAGGTGACTCGGCCACAAGCTTGGTCTTTCCAGAGGGAGCCGCAAAGCCCTTGTGATAACTTGAGTTTCCCAGGTTTGATTGGGGTCACTTCAGCCACAAGATCAGACAGAAACTAATTATGTCCTGGATGTCACCCAGTAGATTTCTTCCTAGGAGGGAATTTGTACCTAGAGACCTCTAAAACCTCTTGTTCCAAGGTCAGCTACTTCGTAGCATTCTGACCTTTTGTCCTTGAAAATATGACAGTGACATGAAATCTGTAAGTAGGGATATAATTACATCATTAGCTTCCTTAGCAAGAATGTAGCTTTGTTACTGGAAAAGAGACTACCTGGTCCCAGGTACTCATATACTGATACTCATTCATAGGATTACAACAAATCCGTAATTCTATTTAATGAAACAAGAAGTTTAGGCTGGAATGGGATCATACTCAAGATAACATCAGTACTAAAATCACATTTTCAAGGGTCTAAGTTTCCCCCAAGCATATCTCTATATTTCAAGTAAAGTGTCTATTTCCATTTGTTATTCTTTAATATATTTTTTTGAATGGGGCTTTGCTATGTTGCCCAGACTGACCTCAAACTCTCTTCCTCAAGCAGTCCTCTCACATCAGCTTCCAAGCTGGGGCTGTCGCCAGGGCCGTGGGGACACCACCATGCCTGGCAGGTTTCCTTTGCAGGCCAGGACAACTTGGAACTACTAGCATCCTCAAGAGACCTGGGGTGTTGTGACCAATACCTGGGTTTAATGTCCCCCTTGTGAGATTGCAAAAGTATTTTTATAATTCCCCTTTTCCTTAAGAATAAATTTCCAAGCCAGGTGTGATGGTGCACGCCTATAATCCCAGCATGCCAACAGGCTGAGGCAGGATTCCAAGTTCCCAGCCCAGCCTGGTCAACTCAGTAACTTAGCAAGACCCTATCTCAAAATAAGATAAATCAAAATATTTTTTTAAGAGCTGTGGATGCATCCATGAAATGCAAATTAAAACAACACTGAGATACCATCTCACCCCAGAAAGAATGGCTA
>NDGM010734907.1:0-15113 GCA_002564305.1 Octomys mimax
GGGAGTGTGGATTTATCATGGGGGCTGGCTTGAGCACAGGCTTCCCCAGTGTGCAGCTCTGCTGCCTGAGCTGTCTCTTCTAGGGCAAACTCTTTCCCAGGCCTCTCAGGACAGGAGAGATCCAGGTTGTGACAGGGCCTCCCTTCACACTGAGAAGAGGAGCTATTTATGCCACCTGCCACATACAGCAGTCAACATGGACAGTGAGGGAGTCCTGGGAAGCTGTTGTTTTGTTTTGTTTTTTAGCAGTAACAGTGAGTATTCACTTTACTAGAACAGGAAAATGGGCTTACATTACAGAAAAAGAGATTTAAGTTAAATAGTAAATGTAAAGAGGCTGAAGGTGAATAGAGATGCTTTCAATTGATAAATTGGTAAAATAGATCCAGAGTGAACAAATATAAAAGAGACTGAAATAGGGAAACTATCTGAAGCAAACTGTAGAGGCAGCCAAGATGGTACAACTAAAGATATGAAGGAGGACTTCCAGGACTGCTTCAGGAAGTGGCAAGAATGGTGGGTAAGTGTGACTGGAGATAGGAGAATTTGAAGGGGATTAATAGCAATGTCTGCTTTACTGTAATTAAAAATATGCAGATCATTCACTGCTTATTTCAGCCATTTGTATCTATAATTTTGAAAGTCATAAATAGCAATACTCAGAGACTAGTACTGTTATTACTCAAAGATATAGATGTAAGAAGGGAAAAGCACCCTGATGCACACAACGGTGTTTTACCTCTCAGTGCTGTAACCCCTTCCCCCCACCCCCCACTATACCTTTGCTGTGGGATTCCTTCAGTTTGGCGGTGATCCATTCCATGGCTCGGGCAGAGATTTTGGTTCCAAAGTTTCTATCAAACGGAGAAGGTGCTCCACCCTGTTGGTGGGTGAGTTATGTGAAATATTAGTTATATAAGCTTTCCTGCTTATTTTTTAAAACCAAATGAAAATTTTTGTAATTTAAAGAAAATTCAAATATTGAATGAAAGCAAACTTGCAAATATATAGTTGGGACCAAAAAAAAAAAAAAAAGCAAAAATGTGATTTCTATAGTCTATGTTCAACATCATAATGGTCTGTCCACTTGAGATGAGGATTTTTATCTCCTGGACAAACAATATTTTTCATTTTAGACATTTCTATCAGGGTTTTATAAACTTATTTTGGGATTGGGAGCGATCTTACTTTAAGAATCTGTTAAACTGTGGACCCATTTTCACAAAAATATACATTGCCTGCTATTTCATTGTATAGTAGTATAAAACTCAGGAATACTTTGCAATGTTACAGAGTCTTATCTTAAATTTTTTTTTTTTAAATACAAGCAAGAGGAGATAATGATGGAAAGAACTCTAAATTCAGAGACCTAGGACCACTTACTCCCAAGCCCAGCTCTGCTGTCATGTGAAATCCAAATGAGGTCAAAGCTATGATCCTTTCCAAATCATTTTGATTTTTGTAAATCTCAAGCATTCCTGAGTTAACATTCCATTTTAGACAATACATCCCAATATTTAATTTAAAAAATATTTAATTTGGATAAGACTTTCCAAAAAGAATTTCCAATGAAGTGGTGTCACTATTTACATGAAAGTTTGTATTTTGCATAAAATCCCTATATACCCAAATATCACAAGGGAAAGAAACTTAAAGCTGATGGTATTTTTGCATGACTTTTTTTTCAAAAAATACATGTTATTTTCAAATCATGATGGAATTTACCTATATATTGTACCCCAATATGGCTAAAATGAGGCTCAGTCTCAAGAAGGGCCACATGAGTATGCATTGCCTTCTGCTTTGTGGGTTCTCAGCCACAGGACTCTGGGGTATCACCCTACCTGCTGCATGTGGCCCAGCACGTTCTTCCTGCAGTCAAACACACCTTTTCCTTCTTCAGAGTAGAGCTGGTAAATGAAGTCGGTGGTGTAGTTCTCACTACAGCTCTCATTTCTGAAACAAGTGGGAAACAGCTGAGTACACTCAGTAGGTGCCAGGAGTGGGCCTTCCTGGGGACGTATGCTAACTGTCAGTCTGCAGATGCCAGGGGGTCTTGTCCATCTGCCAGCCCAGTCACTTTAGTCCCCTGCCCTACCCTGACTCCAGGTATTTGCTCCTTTCTTCATAAAGCTCAGAGCCTGAGTTAAAGAAACACTTGGGAGACATCTTGTAAGACAACTACAAAGCAAAAATAAATCTTAAGAATAACTGTGTTATATATTTGACAGGGTTTCACTACACATTTCAGCTGGCCTTGAACTTACTTTGTAGCTGGCCTAGAACTCAGCCTCCCAAGTACTGGGATTGCAGGTATGTGCTAAAACGCCTGGCCAATCACCTTTTATTTAACTGTGAGCATATACTTCTGTATTTATTCAGTATTCAAAGAATCAATGACAAAAGGTTTAAGCTACTTAACATTTCAGATCATAAGAGTTTTTGAGAACGTAGGTATAAAATGAAATAAGGTTACAAGTATATTGGGCTGGGGAGATAGCTCAGTTAGCATAAGCGCCTGCCTGGCAAGAGCAAAGTCCTGAGTTCAATCCCTGGCATGCAAAAACATAAAACAAAAAAAAGTATATTTTCATTACCTGAGCACAAGACCTCTTTGGATGGTGGTCTTCATTTTCTCTGTCAGGTGCTCTACATTGGACTAGAAAAAAAATTATTTTGTTCATCAGACGATAATACTTATTAGGTATCTACTGTGTGCCAATCCTATAATATAAATGCTGAGGTAGCAACCAGTAAGAGATAACAAGCTGGGGGTCAGGGCAAAGAACACTGGTGGAGCTTACTTCAGGGTGTGTCTGGGCCTGGCCCCCAGCTCCTTCTTCTCTGGTGCTTTTCCCTTTCTCTGCTTCTTGGCTGCCTTGAGCTAAGGCTGTGTGGCTCTGCTCCACCACACCCCTCCCCCTCCTGTTCCTGTCTTGCAGCCAAGGCTGTGGACTGAATCCCCTGCAGCTGAGCTAAAGCAAACCTCTTCTAAGCTATGGTTGGGTGTTGTGTCCCAGCACAGCTCTACATTATCGGGGATTTTATTTAGCGAGTAGGATGTGTAACTTCCACAGGGAATGTTTTAAAAAAGAAACATGTTTCCCTCTTTAAGTGTCTATTTGCCTGATGCTTTCACACTTATCTGTCGCTCCTTATCATTGTCACGCTCCTTATCATTGTCACGACAGTATGTTCTTAGAGCTCCTAGAAGAAAATGACTATTGCCTGATTTTATATAGAATCCTTATGAATACTTTTTGACCAAGAAAAAACAAGAAGACACATCCATACACAAATTCTGTTAAGGGAAAGAATATTTTGAAAGAAGAACGTGCAATATCATCTTAATATGCAAAGATCACAAAAAGTTAATTTCCTTGGTACTCATCCTAAAAAATGTTTTTTTTTTTTTTACATATAATCATATCTTAGTCATAATTAACTTTCTTAAGCATCTACCATGTGCTGAGAGCCGTAGTAAGTGCTACTGTGGCACTGGCCTTGGAATTTTGAAGTATAAAAAATTCTGATGCTGCTAATAAATTCATGGTTTTTATGTCCTGTCACAGGCATACAGAAAGAGCTTTAATAACAACACTAAGCCAGACATGGTGGTACATGTCTGTAATCTCAGTATTCTGTGAGGCTGAGGCAGGAGGATTACAAGTCCAAGTCACACCTGGGCAATGAGTGGCTTAGTGAGGCTCTGCCTCATAAAAAGCAGGGGGGATGGGGATGTGGCTCAGTGTAAAGTCCCTGGGTTCAACCCCTAGTACTGGAAACAAAGCAAAAGCCAAAGCAAAACACCAAGCCATCTCTTTACTTGATTTGGTTCAGAATCAGGTATCATCATAACTTTCAAGAATGGAGTCACTCCATTTGTGTCTTATCTGCCCCCACTGATCCTTCTGTGGGGAGTTTAGCAACTTCACAAGACTTCTGGGTTTGAGCAGACATTGGCCTTCTGGGTCTCCTGCTCTCTCCTGACTTAAACCTGTGACCAACCTGGTCATAGCTGGTACTGAGGTTCCTGCCACTCTCTGGTTGCCAGAGCAGGGCTTGAAGGAACTGGGGCTTGAAGTCCATGCAGCAGAGCCAGAATTTCATCTAACCCACAGGCCATAGAAGCCAAAGACTTCCTGGGGAGCATGGACTCAGGAGGGCCTTGTAAGCAAAGCTCCATCCACAGTAACGTCCCACTGTGGTGCGGGAGGCTGTGGGTATATGTGGTGAGTACGGGGCACAGTGTATGGGAAACTGCACTCTTACCATAAACCTAAAACTGCTCTAAAAAATATTTGTTAGTTTGAAAATATTAAAAATGAAAACAGGGAAAACAGCATGAAACAGGCTTCTGTATTGTTTCTACATGGTGCCATCCCCTGACAAGAGGTAAGCCACCATACTGTCCCAGGCAGCTCTTTCCACTGTTTTGGAGGCAACCTTATCTTCCCAGCCAAACTCAGCACTGCACAGGGCCCTAGGCTGCTTCCTATGGGCAGGTGCCCAAGCTCCAGCCAGGACATTGCCCTACAACCCCACAGATCTTCCCACCCTCAGGTACTTGGGAAGGCTGACCTGTGGCCATATCTTGAGGCCTGAACAGAGCTGCTCATATTAAACAAATACCAGCTTTGAATGCCTTCTGATATATATATATATATATATATATATATATATATGAAAATCATTTAGTTATAGACTAAAAGAGCATAAGCCTGTGTTTTTAGGCACAAGAATAAAATGGGCCCTCCTCCATCTACTCATGCACTCACAGTGCTGGTACCAAAGTAAAAGCATGTGGTACCTGAAGGCCATGTGATGCGGGATATCCTACAATGCCACCTCCTTCCCCTCCAAAGCAAACAACTGTCAATAAGAACATTCTCAAGGAGAAAGAGTATCCTGCAGTGAACTGTGCCCCCAGTGGCCTGCTCCAGTGACATACCTGCAGATCTCTGATATCAAAAGGCTCTTCAAAAATGTAGGCGGCATCGGCTCCGGCCGCAAGCCCACCCATGTTGGCCAGGTATCCACAGTAGCCCCCCATGGTCTCGATGATGAACACACGACGCTTAGTGCCGCTGGCAGACTGCTTGATTCGGTCACATGTCTGGTCACAGACAGAAGAGATCAGTTACTCCAAGCCAGGGCCATGGCTGGTGCTGGATGCACAGCAGCTTGGAAGCCTGCTCCCTGCCACAAGCCACAGCCACACCTCCACCAAACCTGGCATGCAGTCAGCATGGGACACAGAGGGACAGTGCACACAGCCACCACGACGCTGCCTCCATTGTGACAAACACCCATGCAGGGGACCTGGTGTGGTGCTATCCTTTTCCTGGACCCCTCAGAAGGTGAGGAGAAAGCTGGGCACTCAAGTCATCTCCCTCTGCTTTCTGAGCATGTTTTTGATGCTTCCACTGGAGGTCAACACTGAGCTGGTATGAAGTTAGGGTGTATGGGTTGTGCTAGCTCGTTGGTTAAGGGCAACCTCTGTGCCATCTTTTTCATTTCTTTTCAAAAGCTCCCTATGACAGTTAGGTTTGGTCATCTTCAGTGCACCACAGAAGTTATGCTGTAGTTAGGTTACCTCTATTCAAGGATAGTAGCTGCTTAGCCAGAGACACCCAGAGAAGCCCTCCAGACAAACAGGCACCAGGTCTCAGAATGAAATGTCCTCCTGTTTACCCTCTATGAGGGTCCAGGCTTGGGGTGTAGGAAAACAAGAAAGATCCCTTTCCCACCTCCTACCAATCACCAGTCTAGGTACTGCTCATTTCCTTGAGACTCTGCAAAAGCCTCTACACCAGCCCTTGGCACCCAGTCTGTCTACACACAGCTGGAAGTCAGCAATAAAAACCAAATTTGACTGAGTTCTAGCGCTACTCCAAACCTTTCACTATTACTTGAAAACTCTTTGTGTGATGGAACCCCTCCCTGGCCATTCGGGGCTCCAGGGGCTGTCTTGGCCCACAGATGTGCTGTGCTGTGGTCCTCAGGCCTTTGTGTATGCTGGTCTCGGGATGTGGTGGTGGACTGGACACGAAGCACCAAAGGCCTCCAGAGCCTAATCTTTGGAGCCTGGCCATGTTTCCTTGTGAGTAAGTTAAGGATCTGCACACATGGAGATTATCCTGGACTATGTGGGCAGGCCCTAAGTGCCATCATGTGTGTTCTCACAGGAGAGAGGCAAAGCAAGATTGGACGTAGAAGCAGGAAGTCACCAGGCACTGGAGCAAGATGCTGTAGGCTGGTTTGGGGAACACAAGGGGCCCAGGACCGATGCCTGCAATGAATGGAGCTCTAGAAACTGTAAGAAACAAGAGGCCACCCCCAGGTCCCCATCCTCTTAATTCAGCTCCATGGCTTCTGCCCTGGGAAGCTGTGCCAAAGTGAATATTGCTTTAAGACATGACATTTGTGGTTATTTGTCACAACAGCCTTAGAAACTCAGGCTCCTTCCTGTCTCCTTAGCTTCCACCTAGCTTAATGTCACTTCCTCAGGAAAATGGTGCCCAACCTCCAGGACAAGATGGTTTCCCCTAATAGGGGCTCTCATGACCTTTCTTACTGGGAAGCCATCCCAGTACATCATTCTGCACTTACTTGTGTGGTAAATTCCATGACAGCAGGAATCCTGGGCTAGGCTTCTACTACATGCTGCAGTATCATCGGCAGCTAGCTGTGCTTCTAACACAGTAGGTACTCAGTAAACGTCACTGAACAAAATAAATGCATGTACCACCTGGCCCATCCATTGGCCAATCTAGGACTGATCCTGCCCAATCCTTAAACTTATCCCTATGGTTTTGAGTGAACTCAGGAAGGGAAATGGTGCTCTGGGCTTGTGATCAACCTTTAGGGCAAGAGGAAAGAGGGTTTTGTGCCAGTGTAAAGTAACACTGATGTGGAAAATTTCAGTTTAGTACTTTTGCTAAGTTTAAAAGAACACTTGGATGAACAGCTATAGGTTTGATTTAAATCATTCCAACCTATAATTCTAATTTCTTTGATAGATTCCCCCCACTCCCACCCCATTAGTTGCTTTATTCAAGATTCACTCTGCTTTGGTGGGTGGGCAGCTTTACATTCTCCAGAAGCTAAGAAGTGAAGAAGAAAAATAGATTGAGGTTGTGTCTGTCCTGAGTATTTCTGCATGGCATTAAGCCCTTAGCGCCTCGCTGCAGTCTTTGGCTCAGGGCCATTATGGGGGGCACTGGGCTGCAGAGGAAGGATGGTTATGGTGAGGCAGGTAGGTTGATATCGGGTCACCCTTTGGGAGCAACACCATGTGTATTATTTCCCCAACATAATCTCCACATGCCCATTTTAAGAATTATTGCTGCTAATTTGAAGACCAGTGTCATAATGGACTTCTTTGCCCTCCTGGCAAAGAAGCTCTGCTGTGAGGACACGTGTCTTGGACTCCAGCTGGGCTGGGAGTGTGACACAACGAATGCTGAGTGAACCTGACAACTGAGCAGAGGCCCAGTGCTCTGTGCACCACTGACTGAAAAATGATGACAGCTGGACTGTGATCGTCTGCCTTTGCTTGGAGTTTAGAAACATTGTTCCTAAATATTCCCCTGTTACCCACATTGTATCTGAAGGCTTGAATTAGCTTCTTCTAAACATAGTAAGCTATTCCAGCCTTGCTGAGTTGTTACTCAAAGAAGTAGAGACCAGGAAAAGTGCAAATGCAGTCAGCCCATATTCTGGTAGCCCTGGTTGTTTTGAGGTGGGAGAAGAATCCAGCAGTGTCATGCCCACATATGGAGTGTAGACAGCAGCCATAGCTGGGCCTGCCGGGCAGCACCAGTTGCCTGGTCAATAAACACCAAGCACCAGTGGCCTCCCATGTCACATACAGATGACTTTCTAGGGAAAACCTAGGGGAGCAGTCACATTGCTCCAAGCTACAGTTCAAGCATTGCTACCATGCTGCTACACTAGTTGTTGAAAAATATTAATGAAAGTGCAAATGATTTAAGTGGAGCTTACTACAGGGTTAGGAGAGAGAAAAAAAGAAACAAACTAGTAAACTGTAGTGTGGGAACATGCTTGCTCTTCTAAAGAGCTAGGAGGTCAGTTTCCCCATGACTGTGGGATCCCTTCAGGAAACACTCACCCAGCACCCAAATCCCCTGTGTGCACACTTCTGCCATTTGCTCCATGACCCCTCTCTAGTGATCAACCTCTTACTATTAGACTTTGGACAGAGGCAAGCAGCCTTACCAGAAGCCATGCCCACAGCTCCCCTTGCTTAGGTGGTATAATAAAAAGAATGCATAGAACATTTATTTCTAATTGATAAAAGACAGGGAAGGAGGAAGTAGGAAAAATTATCCTCATATAGAGTCAAGCTATTAGGGAGAAAATAAAAATAAATCTGGTTCATTCATTCCAAAACTATTTAAATAGGTTTCACATTTCAATTCCGCCCCCCCCCTTTTTTTTTTCTTCTCTCCTTAAAGTTTTGACAGTGCTGAAGATGAAACTCAGGGCCTCACACAAGATAGGCAAGTGCTCTACCACTAAAGTATACCCCGCCCTTATTTTAATTTGCCCAAGCAGGCCTTGAACTTGCAATACTCCCATCTCAGCTTCCCAAATAGCTGGGATTACAGGTGACTGGCTCCCCTTTCAGCTTCTGCTTAGGGTGGGCTTGGGGGAGGACAAAGATTCCATGATGGGAGGTAGGCCTGACAGGCAGTCTTCTTAACGCAGAAAAAAAACACATGATTAGAACAAAACAAAGCGAGAGTACAAACAGTTATCTTACCTCGACAACCACATTCAGGGAAGTATCACAACCAATACTAAAGTCTGTGCCTGGGACATTGTTGCTAAGAGTGGCAGCCACGATGCACACAGGAATGCAATACTCCTTGTGGCTGTCTCGCGCCTCAGCCATCATGAGCGCACTGTGGAAAGCCTGAAGCAGCAGGGCCATGGCAGTTAGCAGGGCACAGGCACGTCACCTGCTGGTCAGTGGGCGTGGGCTGTGGCTCCAGGATGTGACGGAGGGACCTGAGTTGCCAAGGTGAAGCTGTTTCATGCGGATCAACAGAGCCAAAGGAATGCCTAGCTTAGCATCCCTGCAGGGAGGAGGGTGTGCCTTAAGCATGCGTGGGCCACATGGCCTGGCCCTCGTCCTTGTCCCCGTCATCCCATAGGAGGAGGCCACAAGCAGCTGAGTGAAGGCGGTGCAAAGCAAGCAGCAAAGCAGGCATCAGGCAGGGGGCAGATGTGACATCAAGGTGTTAGTCATTAGACGGAACAGCTGCTCGCTTCTTGGCATCTCAGAGCAGGTGGAGGAAGCCAATTAGGTTGGAAAGTTTAAGTGCAGTTGACGCCAATCCTGCAATGTCTGCAGGCAAAGGGTGGGGAGAGCACATGGCTGTCAGTAGGACATCAAATGACTGGCATCACTGATGCAGAGAGGGGTCCCTTGCAGGCAGTCACACAGTGCCACGGAAGGCAGACACATAGGAAGCATGCAATTATGTTACCCACCAGTCTGCCATGGGGGAGCCCAGATCTCTGCTCTCTCTGCTCTGGAGGAGAAAGTGCTTCCCTTCTGGAGGGAGCGTCCCTTCCAGGGCCCCCAAGGTAGTGCTTACATTAAAAGCAGGACAGACCAGCAAGAACCCAGCCAATTGCTTTGGAATTCCCTTGTGAAACCTTTGGGCTGAGATGTCAAGAGAGTGAGCTATTCTTTAGCCTGAAGGCAGAAGGCAGAGTTTTTACTGTCTGCCACAGGTGAACATCAAGTTAGTGGTAGAATGTAAGCCCACTAGCCCAGTTCCTAAAGTCAAGTAACTCCCAACAGAGCAAAGAGTTCCTATTTGCTGGCAAGCCTGACCCATTTATAGTCTTATCTGTCTCTTGATGTATCGGTCTAATCTACTAGAGATACCAATATTGGAAGCAGATATGGACTCAGGCCTCCCTGTGAGGGTTTTATGATATAAATGCTATGTGCTACTAGTACCATCCTATAATCTAAACATTCCAAGTTCTAGTGCCTGTATGGCCCAAGGACTGTGGACACTGGGCTATGGACCTGCAAGTAAGTTAGTCCTTGGAGTGATCAGTGGGAAAGTGACACAGTTAGCACTGGGACATAATGGCACAGTGTGGTCAGGAGCTCTCCAGGGCCCATCACAGCCAGCCCTCACCTCCAGCAGAGCTCGGTATGTGGCCCCTTGAGGGGGGTGTGTGTCTCTGTCCAGGTTCTGCTTTTGGGTGCTGGTTGTGGCAGTTATTGCGGGCATCATTAACAATGCCAACCCACACCAGAACTGCCTAGGAATGCCACTGACCAGTGCCCACGCGATTTGCCAGGCTCCTCAGCACCTTTTGTCACTCACTTTACTGAGGAATAGCCTAGCTCAGGGTTAATATAGAACAAGCTCTACCGCAGGATTAATTCAGGACATTGGCTGTGTTTCTCAGAAGGCCTGAAGTCAGAGGGTGCAGGTGACCAGCCTGGAGGCCAGAGAATTCTGTGTGAGCCAGGTCAGAAGGCTGGACTGCAGTCCAGTGACAGTTCCATAACTCTACTACAAAACCTCTGATAACAGTTGTATTGCTCCTAGAATTTTATATATTTTGCTCCCTTTCACTCTGCTTTTATTTCCTTCAATATCCAAGCAAGGAATCAACTTCACCACTGGAATGAGGCTGGGTGCCTGCCCTGAAAGTAGAAAGCTCTAAGGACACAGAAGACTTTTGCCTCTGGGTCTGCAGGGAGTGACAGTGGCTGTACCTGCTTTCGGCACCAGGTGTGTGCATCTTTACATACTACCAAACTTCTCTGCACATTTGGAATGATCCACACTAAGAGCTCAGATAGAGCTGAAGGGCTGCAATGATGCTATTCAGGTTCTTGGCGATAAAAACTCATCGCTATCAGCTGGGCTGTGGTTCATGCCACCTTCGTGGCATTCACTGGCAGCTCACACTCAGCTGGCTTTGGTTGTTTTGAGATGGAGCAAAATGCTGAACCGATGGTGAGGGATAAAAAGGAAATCCAACTGCAAATCCCTCCGTGGTATCATGAGAACGTCCTACACATCTGCTCTGAGGTACCTTGTTAACTTTGTTCTCTCCAGAAGACTGTCTGCATTTACTGAGATTCATTTCTAAGGATGTATCTATAAGTTAAGCATTACTGCTGGCAAAGAGGAAATGACTGATGAAAACAATGATTAAACACCCAAAGGTGGTGATAGTTTGATAAGTTAAGGCTAGCTCAGGGTTTCTTGACCTTGATAAAGCCAGGTAATTCCCTGTGGTGGGGACTGCCCCATGCGCTGCAGGATAATCAGCAGAACCCCTGACCTCTATCCACTAGATGCCAGGAGTATCCCTTTTTCTGGATCTAACAACCCAAAATGTGCCTTGAGATTGCAGATGTCCCCCCAGCTGTGAAAACACCTGTGGGTGAGGATCACCAAACTCTGGACAATGTCCATGCGTTGTAAAATTAAGCGCTATTCAGATCATACAGGTGACCTGTCTAGGTCACGTGTTTTAAGCTAGTAAGCACAGTTAACAGACTGATACTAATGTGCTGTGGGCTCTTAATCTTTGAGGGCTTCCTTGATGTACAGGAAGAGTGACAGCAGGCAGTGGGGGATGTGTGTAGAATTGCTTCATGTCCTCATTTTTAAACGATGATGCTAGCTCCCTGTCAGGACCAGATCTAAACTATACCGAAAGGAATCAACTTCACCACTGATAAGGAACACTGGAAAACACTGGGGCAACGCATGTATTGTGGGCCCTGTACCTTCAGGAAACACAAGGGCAGTTAGCTGTCTTCTCAACCCTCGCCAGGTTCCAGAGCAGTCACAGCATGCACTGAGGGCATCCTGACTAGCCCAGCCTCGGCCATATCCTTTGAGACAGCAAAACCAAGACAATCCAGCTCCCTGGAGCCTCAGCAACAGAATACACACACAGACAGACACATTTACCACCAGTGATTGTGCCTGGATCCACCAGAAATAGTAAATACCTACTTGTTCTTTTCTCTCTCAAACATTATTAGTGGTAACTCTAGCCTTGCAAAACTCAAATGAATAAAGGACTGAATTTTAAAAATCCCCCAAAGGTAAGTAAATGGGAAGGGGAATAGATAATTAGGGGTTTCCCCGGATATATTTTGGTTTTCAGATTTTCCAATATATATGTAATACATATTTAAAGTCTGGGGGAAAACAGTTCTTATAGCAGAGGAACTTTAAATTGCAAAGTAAGAGAATCTTTCCTTCATGCCTGAAAGTGCATCTCAAATATCTACAAGGAGACAAACATCAACTTCCAATAAACACCAATCTTGGTCTGTGCCTACGGAAGCTTTGTCCCATCAACTGCAAATGACAGCTGCCCAGATCCCACCTAGGCCACTAAGGCAAATTTAATTAGGTGACAATGAAGGAGAAAAAAAGCTCTAGTTGCTTTCCTTGCAAACTCAGCTTCTGCAGACTTAAAATCTAGCTGGAGCAGTTAAAAAGAAAGAAAAAACAATCAAATTCATTTTGTGGCAGATACTCATGTTTATGTTTACAAATGAAAATTCATCAAGAGCCTGAATCAGTCAATAGCAGCAAAAGCTGTAACAACCGTCACCAGAAAGCACATGCAATCTCAGTAAGAGGTTAGTGATGGCGAATAAACATCGCTTCCAGGAGACACTGGACACGGTGCTTAAGCAAAGAAACTGAGGACGTGTTAAGAAGTTCAGAAAAGCCAGGAATAAGTGCTAAGCCATACTTACCATCTGAGTTTAATTTTTAAAGCTTTTTGGTGGTCTTTTATTTACCAGTACTAGGAATAAATTTGATGCCAAGAATTTAAGAAAAAAAATCTAAGAAAAACAGCACTTACAAGCTCTCGGTCTTCTAAGAAAGATAAAATCTTGAGAATAATTGAATTATTTTAAGACATTTAATTTTTTTTTTTTAAAAATCTGAAACAGCATAAATATTTTTGGATATAATTTAAGATCACCAATTTAGTGAAAAAATAATGTGGATGGCCATAACCAAAAGATAACAAGTGTAAGCAATGAATTCAGGTCAAGGAATAAAATTATAAGACATGTAAAGTTCAGTGTCTATCCTTAAGCAACAAGTAGAAAACCTTGAACTCAAGATTCATCACAAGACATTCTAAGCTGCCAATAAATTAGGTTCAGCACCTAAAAAAGCAAAAACGAAAACAAAACAACTGATTTTAATGATCATCCAAACACAAAGCACCGCGACCTGATCTGCTCAGCTACGGCAGCAGCTCACTATCACTGCATGCCTCTGGACAGTGACGAGATGCCCGCACAGCGGCAGCACAGGGCAGGTGGCAAATGTTTGGTGAGCTAGATCAACAAATTTTAGAGCCTAAAACACTTCTCAATGTATTTTTGCACAAAAATAAGTACAAAACATAGAAGAGTTCATTTAGGCTTTTGAGTGGTCGCTGGCAGAACTATTTCCTGTGTACTGGTAGATAAAAAAGGCCAGGGCCAGGGGTTAGCATCAGCCACACCTGCTTTGCTGGCACACGCGCACTTACGTCTGTGATAGTGTTCAGAGCTGTGTCTGCCCCGATGCTGAAATCGGAACCGGGCACATTGTTGGAGACAGTAGCAGGAACCATAACCATAGGGACACAGAATTCCTCATGCTCCTCCCGGGCAGCTGACAGCTCTAGGAGTCCCAGGTAGGCCTGTCAGATAAGTGTGTGTGACTGTGGGGGCCAGGAAAGGGGAGAGAGGGACATGGAGGGGTGGCACCAGGAGCGAGGGCATGGGAGCCTCGGGGAGCCACTTCTACCAGAGCACACGGGGTACATATTGGGATACCATGGACCACTAAAAAATTAACACAGAGATGCATTAAGACCACAGACAAGTATAGCAGTTTTCTAAGCACAAAGGAGAAAAGCAATCATTTAAAAGTAGCATGAATAATCTTTACGGTGACAATCTGATTATTCAAGGTTCTTATTTTTTTTAATCAAAATGTCATCTTGGGACTGATCTTTAATAGCACATAACTAAAGACTACAGTCTAATATGCTATATGATTTTAAAAATAGGTGAAGGAAATTTAACTATATAACTACTTTCCTCTCTACACACAATTGTCTTCAAATTTAAAAGATGGATTTTCATAGACTGGAAATAAATCGGAACTCATTGGATAGATGAGTCTCAGTTAAGGAGCTGAGCCTTTGCTACTCTAGTACATTACCTCATTGGAACTAGGTCAGGCTTATGCCATATTTTGCCACCATGTTGTTCATTACACTAGTTACATTACATCTAGCCAGTGGCAGTTGGGCTCAGGAATCTGTAATTCCAGTTCCTACAGAGTAGTCAACAAGTCCTATACTTATATGAAGCCAACCCAGAGTTGTCATCCTGTCCTCAAAACTAACACAATATCGTACCTCAAATCCACCAATAATCAACAGGGCGTTGATGTTATGGACACGTATCTGTTCAGCGATCTGCTCCAAGTACTTTCCAGGTAGGGTACTAAAAACAGACCAGGAGGAGAGGTCAGAGAGTTTTACATGCTTCACACGTACTGTATAGTGCATCAGGCTGGTCAATCCTTTGAAGACTACTCTGTCCCTTAGCCGTCTGTCGAGAGAGTGTTTCAAAAGTAAGTGGGGTGTTTCAACTAATTGGTCTAATTAAAAAGAATTCTGTCGCCTTACTAGAAAAAAATAACCATAATAGCTTGTCATCATTATCAGCATTTAAATGGAAATATTCAGTGTCCAAATAAATTTTATGTATATATTATTCAATATAATTTCATTTAAAACCATATCCACCTGCATTTGGTATTTCTCTTCTGTGCTGTCACTTATTGCAATTGACATGACCAAGAAAAGCAGTGTATTTGGTTATGCTCCATCCCAAAATTCCATTCAACATCCATTCCTCATTGTTCATGCTTACTGGAGAAAATAAGGTGCTTACACTTTTATAAGAAGTTTTAGGGGGTCAGGGAGATGGCTCAGTGGAATAAACGCTTCCTTGGCAAGTGTAAGGGCCTGAGTTCAATCCCCGGTCCCACCAAAAAAAA